>JARYHS010011154.1:0-232050 GCA_031002005.1 Vandiemenella viatica | reverse complement strand
CATTTCTGGGTAAAGAAATATTGTTAGCGTTTAATTATTACTGTTTGATATTTAATTCCTTTAGCTTGCAACTGTTACTTGGGTGTCCCAAAACAAAACAGGAGGTGGATACCTCGGGCTGCCTTCTGATGCTAACGGTGTACATGACATACAATATAATTTCCCAGATATTTTACCGTGATTCTTTAAACGTTAAAGCAATTGTCATCAGTGAACTCAAATATGAAATAATGTGGCCTCTTATGAACCTAGACAGAACTCTGGCGATTATCTGCCAGCTAATTCCAGCGACCCTGCGCGTGCCTTGGACACGTGGGTCCTGGTGATATTCCTTTTGGTTCCTGATGATCTCTAGAAATACTTGCTCTAAATTATTCACGGTTATTGGACGGTATTTATTGACTTGTGTGGTTTATTATCGATACGTTCTCGATCATTTCTTAACTTTATTTCATTAACATACACAACTTGAAAATACCCTCACAAATCTACTTGTTAATTGCTTCACAAATTTCTGATGGTGTTTGAAATTTATTAATAATTTGATGTTTCTACGCTTGGATACATTTCTGCTTCATGTACACCTTTGATAAAATAATTTTACTAAGACAGGGATGACTAACTTAGTTAATTGTATAGATTGCGGGCAAAGCTTCATAATCCGTTAAAATTTGACATTTACTCTTAGCTTGTTCTCTGTTTGGTGAGCGACTCAATATAGTACATGTCACCTCGTGTTAACCAGTGCTACCAGCTGTAGCATTTCTATTACTATATGCTAATCCGAATCGTAACTTAAATTTCATCACCTTTCGTGTGTTTGCCTGCTTTCCTCTCTTCTCTCGTCTTGTTCATTCTGTTCTTTCTGTCTCATATTTTTGACTTCCAAAACTTCTGTGCCACAGTGCTATTACGTAGTTACTAACGTTATTTCCTAATTTAAAGTTTTCAGTCGTAAACGTTTACATTGTTAGCTAGGAGTTTGGTACCGAATGTCCACGAAGAGGTATGTTAAATTAATGCTCAAGCGATTATGGACTCAATAATAATTAATAGCAGGTGAAATAATCATCATGTGTTGAAGTTATTACCGAGCTTGTCGGGTGAGCTGTAACGCTCTAGCCTCACATTCGGTAGGACACGGGTTCGAATCCCCGTCCAGCCATGACTTTTCTGTGGTTTCCTCAAATCACTCCAGGCGAATGCCGGTATGGTTCCTTCAAAAGGCCATGGCTGAACTCGTTCCTATTGCTCGCCCCAAGTCCTTTCCCGCCTCTAATGCTCTCGACGTCAACGAGGCGTGAAGCAGTAGCCGTACCAGCCGTCGAAGTTACTGCGATATAACGGATCAAAGATCAAGGACTTCTTCAGAATGTATGAAGCTATTTAAACTTATTAAATATCCGTGCTATTTGGAATATGGTACCAAAGTTCTCTTTTTTATGACATTACGTCTAATCGGCGTCAGTACCATTAGAGGCAGGAAATGACTGGGGGCAAGGAACAGGAAGGAATTCAGCCGTGGCCTTTTGAAGGAACCTTCACGGTATTTGTCGAGAGTGACTTCGGAAATTAATTGAATTCTGAAATCTAAATAGCTGGACGGGGATTTGACTCCACCTCTTCCCGAATAAGAGACAAGAACCTTACCACTCACTCACAACGCTCGGTACCATGGTTCTTCAAGGGATCACTCTGGAACCTTTGCAGTCGTTTAGTGCAACTTTTTAAGCTATTGCTTGGACTCGTCCTTAGCTGCCTCGTCGCGCTTCGTTTTGTTATGGTATAAGGGCGATAATCTTATTTCAAATCAGTCAGTTGTTACTGTTTATTTTTTTTTATGGATCACTGTGGTGTCTGTATGTTCATTGTAGTGTGTTGGTTTAGTTTTGAATGAATGAAAGGTGATAGAAGAGAGAGGGTAAAACTCATTGCTGGTCCATTCAGGCCTAACCTTCTGAAAGACACGAGTGGGCTGCAAGGCGCCTATATTAACCCCCATCCGATGGACGGATCACAACGAACAGTGTCTTATTCTCTCATTCCACACACACTGCAGAGAGGTTTCTGGCTTAACTCAAGTCTCTGGTGATTAGGACTGCTCCTATGATGAATAAGACCTGAACCAGTTCATCAGGCGTAGGTGCCGCAACCACTTGAGCCAAGGCGCTGACGTCTATAGCTTACGTGAGGCGAAATACCTAGTGGAATGGGTAGATCTGTCATTTTACATACAAGCGGTGCTTAACATTATCTAATAGCCTTTCGATTAGTCCAATGTAGTTCTGAAGGGAATCTCTCGTTAAAAGGGGTATGTAAACTATTATTATCATACTTAATACGGGTAGATTCACCCGGGATAAAATTGCAGTGATTTTTTTTCCGATTCATCACAAAACTTTTAGTTCTGTCAACGCTCTCAGTGATAAATAGACTGAACTTTTCTCGTTCTTACTTAAGGGAAGGAAAAAGGATAATGCAAGAACGCAAAGAGAACCGACGGTGTTTTTCCTTGATGAAAAAGCTTTCTTTTAGGGGTTTACGTCTCGTCGGCATCGAGGTCATTAGAATAAGATTGCGGTAAAAGAAGGAATGGGAATTTGGCCTTGCACTAATGAGGGAACCCTTCCATCATTCATCTTAATTAATGTCGCGAAATTATGGAAAAATCGAAATTCGGGGTCGTGGTGCGTGATCGAAACCGCGTCCTACTGAATACAAGACTGGCATTTGATGCCAAGCGTTAGTATTTGTTGTCGTCATACATTTGAGTGAGCTGTCCAAGTATATAGTTTTCACAAAGTACAATTTCGATCCTTGAGCCGAAATTCATCCAGCGACCCTAACTTCTACGCTGCTGAGGATTGCGGGAATTGAATTAACAACGTTATTCGCAGCCCACTATACCAGAGACAAGCGGCGTTTTTCATACACTAACTATTGACAGAGTGCTCTAAAAACAATGTGACTTCTCAACAACTTTGAAAAAATATTTATCTGTTTCGAGCACATTTTACGGTAACAATGAACAGTTGATATGTGATTTTCAGTTTCTCTTATCCACCAAAACAGGCGACCGATATAGTGCATTATTAAACCCAGTGGGTAGTTTTGATTGTTATGTTTGTCTTATAATTGATACATTGTGACTGCTTCAAGACAAACGGCAAGACTGGAGGAGTGAGGGTTGGAGCGAGAGTTTATTGGAAGAGTGTCCTCAATCCTATCCCTCCTCTAATGACCTCGACATCGATGAGGCGTAAAGATATAAATAATAAACCACGAAGATAGAGTTAAGCATTATTCGAATCATTGTTTTTTATTGAAGCTCGTATTTATCACGGATTTGCTTATGATACTTTTTTAATTAGCAGCTAATACGCCCAGCCATTTACAGCAGAAAGATTTCGAATGTATCGATTACTCGAGTCGCTTGCGTATTTGCAGGGGTGATATGCAACCCTGCCGGGCTCTTCCCTCGGCGTTCGCTGGGCGGGATTGAATCTAGGAGGAGGTGATTCATATACTTCGGTAAGGTTGCAGCTGAAGGTGTGAGTCATAGTGGCAGAAGAGTGGGAGACATGAGTCACACAGTCGCTTATTATTATTTAATGAAATAATAAGATCAATCTGAGGTTACAGAAGAGATTGCAGCCGCTAATTAGGTTACAGAATAGATTGCAGTCGCTTATTGGATTATTTAATTAGTTTCTCGGCTCCCCTAACTTAATTTAATTAGTTCCTCGGCTCCCCTACTTAATTTAATTAGTTTCTCGGCTCCCCTATTTTAATTTAATTAGTTACTCGACTCCCCTATCTTAAAATTTAATTAGGCTCTCGGCTACCCTAATTTAATTAGTTCCTTCGTAGTCAGAACACCCAATTCCTTCCTACTCACAGTAGTAGTCTCATTTAGACTGGGACGAGGGAAATTGTATATTTCGTCAAAGAAGCCAAAAAAGAGAGAAAACATTTACGTGACTAGGAGTTTCTCTCGATGTTTGTGTTAGTGAATTCTATTATTCAATCATTATAATGCCTATCTGTGGAACACTTCACTATCTTCTTCTTCCTGTCCAGTATTAGGCCTGGTGGCCTGTTACGGTCTCAATCCATCGTCTTGGTGGCCTCGCTGGTATACAACACTGTAGGTTTAGCCAGGATGTTATATAGCCTGATTCTTGTGTGCCGTTGAACAAGAGATGGTCTGAACTAGCTATATTAGTCCTGTAACTTTCGTGAAATTTGTGAATTTTTTGTTGTATATCGGTTTTTGATTGTAGCTGAGGTAACCTAGGTATTTCAATTCTGCTACTACTGCTATGGGCTCGTTATCTATTGAAATTTCCGGTAATTTGGTAGATTTTACCGACAATTACCGTGACCTTGGTTTTATTGAGGGAAATCTCCATGCTGCATTCGTTTGCTGTCATATAGAGGTTTTATACATTGTGGCTTTAGATGTTTTGAACATGGAGGATGGTATATATGGAGAAGTAATAACGCTAAATCCTTGAAACCTCATGAAAAAACTGCTTTTCTACTGCGTATGCACGGCGGCCATAGGGATTCCCCCCAAAACATTGGGCTGTTTTCACTGTGCTAGCTGCTGAGAATATTTCATTTTTTATAATATTCTAAAGTTTTCTATAATGCCAAGTCGTATTGCATATGGTTGCACAAACTGACAAGATAGGAAACAACCTGGACTAGCGTTTCAAAAGTCTCATTGTAATCATCGTTCTTGAAGTATCTGATAGGTAACTGCAATATTAGGACTTATCGCTATAAATTTATTAATTGCTCTTAATAGGATCACATCGTTCTCAAATTTTTGTTGGTGTAGTGTAGACAATTGGAATGTGTTACTACTTTGCACCTGAAAAGCTAGTCCTATCGTAGAAAAGTGTTGAAAAATTAATTTAAGCCGGTCAAGTTTACATCGCGACACTGTGAATATGGTATTATGCAGGCTTTACTCAAATTTCAGTTTACACTGAAAGTGTACTATGAAATTAATTGTGATAGTTTGTGCTGTCCGAACTACTAAACGTGATTAAATAAACGTTGTTGCCCGGAATGTAGTTCGCGATGTATTTCATGTGTTTAGGTGTGTCTACACAGTTTGATTATGGAGCGGCAATATTAATGGAAATGTTGGTAGGTTGAAATGCGGTGTGTACCAGAAGAAAACAAACAATTTATTTATTATTAGTTGTTAGCTTCTGACTTATGAATGCACTGATTTTGCTAGAAAAATTATATAGGCCACTAACAGCTCAATATATTTTAAGATAGCTCAGAATCTGTGAAATCTTTTGAAGTGATAATTGTTTTACATTTACTTATGCTATTTTAAAAATTTCAGAATTTGGTGACGTTTTTATTCTGGTCCAGGCTGCATTTCAACCTAACAACAAGGATTAGTAAAAAAATAAACACCCAATCTGTATGTGCAGCAAAATTATCTTTTAATCCAGGCAACATCATAACTGGCAGTTCTATCATTACCGTAGCGCCACAATCTGATGATGAATTCTTATAGAACTCAACGAAACAAATAGAAAATAAAGAATATTTTGTTTTGATATATCGCTTGGTTTTCGAGATACAGCATGTTAAAAATCAGTTATATGTATAGTTCCTTGAAATTTGGTTACTTTTTTTTTTGTTTCATGCCGTATTTCAACCTAACAACAATCACTAGGAAGAAAGTAAAACACCTATATTGCTTTTCAACAGTGAACATGAATATGGTGGTTTCGGTGAATTTTTTTTTCTGGTCCAAGCCAGATCTCACCCTAATCTCCTCACATTTGAGTTACATTATCTCGAGTAAGCGAAATATCAAAATAATTTATTCTATATTTTCGATTTGTCTCGTTAAGTGGCGAACGAATTCATCATCGAAATTGGATATGGCGAAAGTTTTCTTCTGGTCCTAACCACGTCAATTTTAAGGTACAATATCTCGAGAACTAAGCGAGATATCAAAATTTTTTATTCTTTACTTTCAGATTGTCTCATCGAGTTACATAAGAATTCGTCATCGAACTGCGGCGCCACGGTTATCGTTGAATCCCCTCATAACCTAACAACCTCACTTTTGAGATCAGTATATCTCGCTTATTAAGCGAGAAATCAAAAATTTCTATTCTTTATTATCGATTTGTATCGACGTGGTACGTAAGAATCAATCATCAAATTTGACTTTGGGGAGATGTTTGTTATGAATATCAACCAGAAGCTCCACTCTTTGAGACAGTATATCTCGAGAACTAAGCACTATATCAACAACAAAAATATTCCTCATTTTTCATCTGTTTCGTGGAGTTATATGATAATCCATCATCAAACTGTGGTGCCACGGTTGTCGTATGATTCCCTTGCGGTTTTTGTACCTATTCCCCGTGTTTCTACGGCCAAGCAATATGGCGACCTACCCACCCCACTTCTCTGTACCCGATTTCACTCCAGTACGTGGTGAAGGTCCCTTGCGTCGTGTCCATATATTCCTTCCTCCATGGTTTGAATTGCTTTTATGATCTGTGGTGGGGTGTTACTTTCCACCAGAATTTTCCAAAGTTTCCTTCTGTCGATTGTATCTAACGCTTTTTTGAAATCAATAAATGCCAGGTGTGTTTCCAGATTATCTTTATTTACTTATTACTTAATTAACGCTTATTTATTTATTTTATCCATGCAAATGCAAATTTTCCCTTCTGTTTGGATCAATAGATGTAAAATTTATGAAAGGTCATCGTTGCAACGACTAAATTACACCCAGATTTCTCCCAATATTGTTGTGCTTGAATTTTAATGTACAGTATAGTTGTGAAATCTATCCTAGGATGATATTATTGCTATACTGATTAATTATAGTTTTATTTGTATTTATCCAGTAAATAATTTTTTTCCTATGAAACTGTCATATAACATCTTCGTAACGTCTCATTGTAAGCAGCTGTATTAGTGGAGGTTGTGGTTAAGTTGTGCCCCATGGACAGATATATAAATTTTATCTCTTGGTACAGCTTACGGATATTAGTAATTTTTTATTATTTTCGTTATATATTACTGGTGTCAGTAATTCATACTGGCCTTGAATATTTTGATATATATATATTATATTATTGGGATCTAAGCAGCCTGCTCCAAAGACGCTAATTCAATTTCGCGATTGACTTCACCAACAAGAATTGCAGCATTTAAGAGTGTTGCGCATTTTCTCCACCTATCAAAAAGTATTACTGACCTCACTAAGTGCTTCAATATAGTCTCTTCACAATTGCAATTGCGAAATGCTACCACTCAAAAAATACCATAAACATTGTTTGTACTAGCATGATATCAACATATCAAAATGTCCAAAATACTCTATATAAAATGAATCACTCCCGTGCTATTTGATATAGCTTAAGCACCAAACTGCGCTGCGATCTGGGCTTGCTAAGGCTTCTATCAATTGTAGGATATCATAGTTTAAATGAATTCCCAATTTTAACAATAATTTGTTTTAATGAAGGAATTTTTGGTTCAATTGTGGTTGGCCACACTTTTAGTTATACAATGAAAAAGGAATCTCAAGCTGAAAAAGTAAATTCACAGTACCGCATTATTACCTGGGATAACTATGCAGGAATCAAATTCCGAAGGGTAATTTAACTCCTGAAGTGACACAGCGTCAACTTGCCTCACACTCCTACGTTGTTATCATTACATTAACAAAACTGGCCCTCGTACAGGATATGGGAGGCCCTTATGATGGCTAATTGAGAGTAGCAGTTTTTCTGGTGAAATTATCGCACACACGTTCTGAGATTTCTAGAAGAATTGTGCACCATACGCACCAAACATGTATGACAGAAACACTGTAGATCTAAATGCAAAGTGACATGCGGTAAGCAGTAAATCTTAGTATACATCTTTGGTTGATGTCAGCGTCCTAAGTATGATAGTTTTCATAGAAACTGGCATCTTTAGAAAAAAAGCAGTGTGTACATCATGTTACTGTTACTAATTGGTAACTGTAGGTTCTGTTTTCGGACATAATTTAACCATGGATCATATCAATGTACACGATATAAAATAACTTGGTAATATCCCTGTACAGTGACATAGATAGAAACGCTAGTAATAGTATAGAGAGTGACCTGAGGAAGGTGGTGAAGGAGGCGCAGCATACCAGGGTGGAGCTCATGCAGGTTCTAAGTCGCCATGACCGTCCACAATTGAACTATGTTGTGAGGCGTGTAAATGTGGAAACGGAAGTGATACTTGGGAAAGGCATTGGTTCTGTGTTGGGGGTTGTGCCAGTGAAAACTATTGGTAGATAGGGGCTCAAGCTGTAGAGGCAGAAACAGAGATAGTGGTTTGGATGAAGTTGAGAAGGATGGGTGGGACCTGGTAACAGGTCGTAGGAGAAACATGGTTAACACAATGACCAAGCCAGAAACTTCAGTAATTGGGGAGCGTGCATAAACCACGTAGCTCTATTCTGACCTCCTGTGAACGCCCCCTCCCCCCCCCCCACGTAGCTCTACTTGGCTTTTACCTGTACCCCTTCCCCCCTCCCCACGTAGAACGTAGCTTCTTTCCCTTTTGATTCCGAAGACATTTTGTACTGTTTTCTCTTGTCAGACTACTGTAAATTACATGCGGAGATAATTAAAGTTCAGAAATAAATATTCACATGCTGTTGTGGGTTCTATTCCTCATTTTAACTTTGAAAAATGTTATGAAAGGAAAGCTACGTAGCCTGGCTCGGAACTCCCCCCTCCCCCCACGTAGCACAGCGTAGCCTTTCAGTCAACCCCCCCCCCCCTGGACCGAGCCACGTAGTTTGTGCACGGTCCCTTGTGGGAAAAAATAGGTTTGACCTGTTGCCAGAGTCAGGAGGAGAAGAGCCTCTTGTAGATGTAGGAGTAGGTAAGATGCAGCAGACCTTTAGGAATAAGGGCGTGCAAGGCAAGAATGGGGAATAAGGGTTCTACTGCTAGGTAGTAGCCATGGGAAAGGTGTAGGCCCTCTTCTGCAGGATCAGTTGGTTACAGGATACCAAATCACAAGGTTTTTTTCAAACCTAGTGCAGCATTAGGTCATGTAATAGAGAATATAGGTTTACTTTTGTAGGAGTTTCAATAAAGACGATAGAGTATTGATAGTGTGAGGTGCGGGAAATAGTACTGATAGAAACGCGAGTTATAGAGAGTGACCTGAGGAAGGAGGTGAAGGAGGCACAGCATAACAGGGTGGAGCTCATAATGGTCCTAAGATGTCATGAACGGCCACAGTTGAACCATGCTGTGAGGCGGGTTAATGTGGAAACGGAAGTGCTACTTGAGAAATGCATTAGTTGTGTGTTGGGGGTTGTGTCTGTGAACACCATTGGTATTTGGGGTTTCACTAGGCATGGCCTACACCTAAATAGGAGGGGGAAAGGAGTACCTTCTGAGTTGTAGAATCGTAATTTTTCACGGCGTTGAATATTAATATATTTTTCTCGGGCTTCCAGCCGTGTAAGGATATCATATTTGCGGGACGTTTCGAAGGCGTCCATCTCTGCCTTCATTGTCAACCAATTAACTGTTTGTGTCGGGTGCTTTGTAAAGGTAAATTGCCTAAATCAAACATCTCAAGTGAAGAGAGGCGTGCGCTTCGTGAATTGAAGAAAGACGAAAATATTGTTATTCTTCCAGCAGACAAGGGTAACTGCACGGTGGTTTTAAGCAAGATGGACTATCATAGTAAAATTATGCAGCTTTTGTAGGACCAAGCATACAGGAAGATTAACCGTGACCCTACATCTAAGCTAACCAACTTGACTACAAAGCTGATCCGTTCCTTAGAACTACCAGAAGATGTGAAAAGACGACTCCAACCCCGTGCTCCTGTTCCTCCCAGGTTGTACGGTCTACCAAAAGTGCATAAAGTAGGAGTAACTATGCGACCTATTGTAAGTACAATTGATAGCCCTACGTACTTTTTGGCTAAATACCTCAACCCATTGGTAGGGAAGGCTCATCGCAGTATTCGAAATTCCAGCGAGTTTGTGGAAATCTTAGACAACATGTAGTTAGATCCTGGTGATTTAATGGTGAGCTTCGATGTGGTCTCTCTTTTTACTCGTGTACCCTTGGTCGACTCCTTAGATCTGTTAAGGAGGTATTTTGATCAAAAAATGATTGATATTTTCCACCATGTATTGACAACCACTTATTTTAAGTTTGAAGGAGAATATTACGAACAAGTGTACGGTGTAGCAATGGGTTCGCCGTTGTCTCCTGTCATTGCTGATTTCTTCATGGAATTTTTTGAAGAAGAGGCACTAAACCACGCACCACTCCAGCCGAAGTGTTTTTATAGGTATGTCGATGACACCTTTGTGATTTGGCCCCATGGCAGAAACAGTCTTGACCAATTTCTTGTGCATCTCAATTCTATCCATGAAAATATTCAGTTCACAATGGAATTGGAGGAGGACGGTTGCCTGCCGTTTCTTGATGTGCTTGTTATTAAACGTGCCGATGGTTCGCTGGGACACACTGTGTATCGGAAGCCTACCCATACCGACTTATATTTAAATGCCAACAGCTGTCATCATCCGGCACAACGAAACTCTGTATTAACTACCTTGGTACACAGAGCACAAAGGATTTGTGACAAACATAGCCTGGCGGGTGAATTGGACTATCTCCGGAAAACGTTTTTAAATAATGGTTATAATCAGGGACAGATTACTCGTGCGTTTAAACAGAAGGAAAATCGACGGAGAGATCAGATTGATACCAAGGGCCTTGCCTTTCTGCCGTTTGTGGGTGCCCTAAGTTTCAAAATAGGTAGACTGCTATCACAACACGGAGTCAACACAATTTATAGACCACCCACTAAAATTAGAAACTTGGTCGGCAGCGTTAAAGATGACCTAGGTTTACGAATCCGTGGTGTATATTATATACCATGTGAATGTGGCTGCGGCTACATTGGACAGACGCAGCGATGCATTGTGCAGCGATGTGTAGAGCACGCCAGAAATGTTCGCCTTGGGCAAGAAGAAAAATCTGCGGTGGCCGAACATAGTGTGCAAGAGGGTCACACTTTTGAATTTGAAAAAACAACCATTTTAGCCCGGGTCAAAGATTTTTGGGCCAGCGTTATTACAGAGGCTGTGGAAATAAGATTAACTGATTTATTAGTCAACAGGGACACTGGTTATCAACTCAGTGTGGCCTGGAACCCGGCCATTAAAATACTGAAAAAGTTTCGCGTCGGCAAACAAGCAGAAGAGCGGATGACGTAATCGCGTTGTGTTGGTTTTTGTCTTACACCGTTTCCGTAGCAGCGGCTGAATAAACAAACAGTTAATTGGTTGACAATGAAGGCAGAGATGGACGCCTTCGAATCGTCCCGCAAATGTGATATCCTTACACGGCTGGAAGCCCGAGAAAAATATATTAACCTTCTGAGTTGTTACCTAAAGCAGTAAGGGAGCCCATTTCCAGTGATGATGAGGTCAGGACTGTGCCTTTTTTAGGTTAGGGGCAGCTAGTGAAGGGACAAAAATAGACACTAAAAGTGATACTGATTGCAGATTCACGATGGGAAAAGTCACAGATGTTAAAGAAATAGATGAATTGGCTGAAACAATAACTGGCTGGGGTAAAACAGGGAAAGAAGAGAAAAATTCTGAAAATGTAGAGCCAGTGGTAAGGGTATTAATGGTAAACTGTATTTTTTTTTTTTTTTTTTTTTTTTTTTACAGTTTAACGTCCCTTTTTTTAACAACGTGGTCTTTAGAGACGGGAAAGGAGGGGGGCAAGGAATGGGAAGGAATTCGGCCATGGCCTTTTGAAGGAAGCATCCCGGCATTCACCTGGAGTGATTTGGGGAAACCATGGAAAACCCAAATCTGGATGCCCGGACGGGGATTCGAACCGCCGTCCTCCCGAATGCGAGGCCAGAACGCTATCCGTTACACCACCACGCTCGGTGGGTAAACTGTAGAAGTATGATGAACAAAGTGATCGAATTAGCAAACTTAATAGAGATACACGAACCACATGTAATAATTTGGGTAGAGAGTTGGTTAAAAGAAGAAGTACTAGACAGTGAGGTTTTTCCTGGTGGTGACAAAGTGTACCGCACAAACAGAGGAGCAATTGGTGGAAGAGTCTTCATATTAGTTAGCAAAAACTACCACAGTTCACTGGCGTTCATAGATCAAGAGCATGAGGTACTTGGAGTAGATTTCTGGGGTTTATAAAGAAAAAATCATATTGTTGGCTGCTTAGAGCAGTGGAAGAATTACATATGAAGATGAGGCTCTTGGGGAGATATTAAATTCATACTCAGATTTTAGAGGCGAGAATAGAATGATGGGTATTCAAATTTATCATGTGTAAATTGGGAAGGAAATAAGATAAATAACACACGGGAACGTAGATTTGCAAATATCTTGATAAGGGAAGGAGGATTTACAAAAGTCGTTGAGAAAAACACAAGGGGACAAAATATGTTGGATATGTTTCTAATTAAGTTCGATGAAAACCTTGTGGGGTGTCAAGTAACTGAGAGAATAAGTGATCTTGACGCAGTTCTGATGGATATATGAGGATTCAGTAAACCTGCAGCCTAAAATGAAGGGGGAAATAGGAACAATTATAAAAAGGCACAGATTTAAAATTTGAAGACATATTTCAGAGAACGATTCAGGAAATGGAAGAATGGCACAAGTACAGTAGAGTCAATGTGGGAAGATTTCAAGGAGATAATAACAATGGGGGAAGAAAAATTTATTCCAAAGCAGAAAATAAAGAGCAGTAATGATCCTGTATACTATAATAGGGACGTGAGGAGGTTACAGAGGTTGGTAAGAAGAGAACATAACAGAGTTCAGAAACAGCAAGGTAGTAGGGAAATATTTAAAACAACTAAACAAGGATTTAATTACAAGATTGAAAGTGGCTAATGATGGGATTATTAAGAGTATTGTCAGTGGAGGAGGACCATTGACTGATGCATCTAGAAATTTCAATAGCTATATCAGGAAACTTAGTGGAAGGGAGAGCACAGAGACACTTATAGATAAGGATGAAGAAGAAGTTACTGAGGATTTGAAAAAGGCAAAGATTTTAAGTAACTGGATTACTGAAAGCATTAGGTACAATGAATCAGAAACGGGAGGGTCTAATTCGGAGAACGAGCTTAACAACACAATTAGAAATTAAGATAGTAAAAAAATTTGAAATTCATCCTGAGGAATGAAAGAAATAATAAAGCTGAAAAAACATAAAGGGGCTGGTGTAGATAATATTACTAAAGATATCTTAAAGTTAGCAGGACGTGACATTGTACCTTATCTTGAAATATTATTTAAGTTGAGTCTGGATACTTGCTACTTACCACAGGACTGGAAAAGTATGATAGTAGTACTGGTACATAAAGGAGGTGTGAGAAATAGAGTTGAGAATTACAGGCCAATCAGTTTGACATTAGTGGTAGGTAAATTAATGGAAAGATTGATATGCATCCACATCAGAAATGTATGTGAGGAACATAAGTGGTTTTCAAGTTGGCAACATGGCTTCAGACAAAGAAATTCATGCGAATCTCAGTTGGTGGGATATATGCAAGATATTTCAGATGAAATGGATAAGGGAGGCTAAACTGATATTTTTGCACTAGATCTGTCAAAGGCGTATGACAGAGTGAGCCATAAAATAGTAGTAAATAAGGTAAAAACTATTGGAGTGGATGATAAAGTGTTATGCTGGGAACAAGAATTTTTAAAAGGTAGGAAACAGAAAGTTAGGGTAGGAAACGTAGTATCAAAAGAAGTGATAGTAATAATGGGAGTCCCGCAGGGTAGTGTATTGGGACCATTGCTATTCATTATTCTAATGAATAATTGTGTTGATTGTTTACTATCTGAAATTAGATTGTTTGCAGATGAGATAATGCTATATAAAAGAATCAAAACGTTAGAGGGTTGTAAACAGTTTAAGGGTTACCTGGACAGGATATGTAGTTGGGATGATAAACATGGGATGAAGATAAATGCAAAGAAGAGTCAACTTAATAGATATAAAAATAAAAAAGAAAGGTTAATTATGAATATAAGGTAGGGAAAGAATTGCTTGATGAAGATTTTAAATGTAAATATCTTGGCTTTACATTTGATAACAAGCTTAACTGGGCAGGACACATTGGACAGGTGGAAGGAAAAGGTTTCAAAATTCTGCACTGGGAGAGAGTGATGAGGGTATGTACTGTAGAAGTGAGGGAGTTGGGTTACAAAACTTTGGTCAGGCCATTGTACGAATATGGTAGTGTAGTATGGGACCCTCATTTTAAATTTTAAATACAGGAGTTAGAGAGGTTGCAAAAAAAAAAGGGCTGCTAGATTTCTTTCTGGAAATTATCGCAGAATACAATCAGTGACGGATAACGGAGCTGAAATGGGATTCATTGCAAGACGGGAAGAGGGTCATTGGAATTTATAGGGCCAATACTGGCTATGAGGCATGGCAAGATATTGGAGTAGGTATGAAAAGTAGTGCATGGAAGGGAAAAGATGACCTTGACCACAATCTGGCACTCGATTTCATTCAAAAGGGTGTGGGAAGATTCTCTTTTTTTACGAAAGGGTGTCAGCGATTGGAATGAGTTACCAAGAGAAATGATGAATAATTTACCGAAATGAAGAATTTAAAAATAAAATGTGTAGAGAGCAAATGTAGGTGGGTGTAGGATAGGGGGACGATGGTGGTATAGGGAAATTGCCACAGCAACCTGTGCTCCATTGCAATTAAATTAAATTAAATTAAAAATGTAATTAAATTCGCTGGGCAAGGCCTACACCTAAATAGTATTGGCAAGAGGGTACTTTCTGAGTTATTAGCTAAAGGATTAAGGAAACCCATTTCCAATGATGATAGGGTTAGGACTGTGCCTTATCTACGTTTGGGGCAGCTTGTGAAGGTATGGAACTATATGAACGAAGTGATACTGAATGTAGCTCCACGATGGGAAAAATCAGAGATGTTAAAGAAACTGATGAAGTTGCTGAATCAATGACTGGCGTGAAACAGGGAAGGTGGAGGTAAATGATGAAAATTTAAAGCCAGTAATAAGGGTGTTAATGGTGAACTGTGGAATTATAATGAACAATGTAATCGAACTTGCAAACTTAATAGAGATACATGAGCCACAAGTAAAAATTGGGGTAGAGAGTTCGTTAAAAGAAGAAATACTATACAGTGAGGATTTTCCGATGGTTACAGAGTGTACCGCAATGATTGAAGAGGAATTAGTGGAGAAGTTTTAATACAAGTTAACAAAAACTACTACAGTTCATAGATCAATACCATGAGATACTGGGGAAATTTTTATAAGGTAATAAAAAAGAAAAAATCAGGTTGTTGGCTGCTTACGAAGTATGAAATTAAATTCATACTTAGATTTCAGAGGTGTGAACAGAAATTCCATTATTGGCGGGGATTTAAATTTACTAGGTGTAAACTGGGTAGGAAATAAGGTTAATAATACAAGGGAACAGAGATTTGCAAATACCTTATTAAGGGAAGGAGGATTTACACAAGTTGTAGAGCAGAACACTAAAGGACAAAATATCTTGGATATATTCCTAATAAAGCCCGATGATAACTTTGTGGGGTGTCAAGTAACCGAAGGAATAAGTGGTTATGAAGCAATTCTGTTATTTATTAGAGTATTCAGTGAACCAGCAGCCAAAACAGAAGGGAGAAATAGGTACATTTATAAAAGGGCACAGATTTCGAATTTGAAAAGATATTTCAGAGAACGTTTCAGCAAATGAAAGGAAGGCACAAGTACAGTAAAGCTGATGAAGAAAGAATTCATGGAAATAATAAGAAAGGGGGAAGAAAAATTTATTCTCAAAGAAAAAAAAAAAGAGAAGTAGAGAACCTGTGTACTATAACAGGGAGGTGAGGAGGTAAAATAGGTTTGTAAGAAAGGAATATAACAGAGTTAAGAGACAGTAGGGTAGTAGGGAATATTTAAAATAACTGAACAAAGACTTAATAATAGCCAAGACGTTGGCTAAAGATGTGTTTATGAAGAGTATTATTGTCAGTGCAGAGGGATCTTCGACTGATGAATCTAGAAACTTCTATAGCTATGTTGGAAAAATTAGGGGAGAGAAGGTGTTGAGATGCTTATAGATGAGAATGGAGAAGTTACTGAGGATTTGAAAAAGTCAGAGATTTCAAGTAACTGATTTAGCGATAGCATTAGTGGTGATTAATCAGAAACAGGAGGGTCTAATTCGGAGAAACAGCTTAACACAGAAATAAGCAGACCAAAAAATTAATTTCATAATGAGGTTATCATGAAGGAAGTAAGAAAGATGATCAGTTTTCTGAAATAATAGAAATCAAATCCTAGCTACTAGTTTTTTTGTTATTTATTTATTTATTTTTTGTTTTGCTCTGAAGGCCATGGTATGACTATGACTCTTATCTGTAGTAAGAGTCTGGTGATTAGTTACTGTTACACACTCTAGGATACTACACTAGTGCTGATGAATTGTCTATTGTGCATAATACAATGATGATATGGGCAATTCACTGGTATTTAATAATCAAAATGTTTTAAATCCTATTTAGCTGGAAGCAACACTTATTATACCATTGAATAGTAGCACAAATTTTGCTGTGAATTACTATTTAAAAAGATTACTCCATTGCATCTCTTATTTTTTCGTTGTGTCGCAGGAACAACTGGGGCTTCGTCGACCTTCGACCGATGATAGCTGCCAGCTGGGACCCATTTGAATGGTCGGGCGTCCACTATACACCGAGAATGGCGATCAAGGTGGCTGCTAAAATATGGAACTGTCTTGATAATAATTATTTTTTGGAACACCGTGAGGCCCGAGGATCCTTCAGTTCATCGAAGAGGATGTGCTGATAGCCTTGAAGCTGGTCCAGGTAGTGATGGCACGAAAACTTTTATTATTACAGATCCAATTACATCTACCGTTTCCCGTCAGAGTGCGAATATGAAAAATGTGATTTTAGACTCCACATATAACAATACGAAGCAGCTAAGGATAATGGTCTTAAACAGTCGGAGTATTATAGGGAAATTAGCGGATTTTCACGTCTCAGTTGCGACTAATGATGTCGATATAATACTAGGAACCGAGAACTGGTTAACGCCAGATTTTGAATCTAACGAAGTATTTGGCCCTCATTTCAATGTTTTTCGGAAGGACAGAACTGTCTCAATGGGCGGGTTTGTTTTCGTGGCAGTAAACAAAAATGTTAATTGCTCTGTTTTAACTGAGATGGAAAATTTTTGCTAGTTAATATGGTTCAAGGTAAAAATTGACAAAAATTTAAAGTTCAAAATTGGGTCATTTTATCGACCTCCGGATTCTGATTTGGCTAAAGCGGAATACTTCAGAGAGTCGCTTAATAATATTTACAAAACATTTCAAGGACATATATTGATCGTGGGTGGTGACTTTGACCTACCGTGGGACACATACACGTTCAGGTTGGGTAGAAGATATAGGTTAGTAACCGAAACTTTACTAGAATCTTTTGCAGAAAGATCTCTTGAACAGATGGTCGAAGAGTCAACGCGGTGCGACAAAGCAAGCGAGAAATTGCTTAGTACAAGTCTTGGTGGTTGTTACTTGAAACCAATGCCTGCGAACGAGATTAGACATAAGTAATAATTATGTTAAAATATGTAGAAACTCTAGTTTCGATTACTAGTATAAATGTAGAATTGAAAATTATTAATGAAAATGGCTTCAATAATAACTGAACTGAGCTCTACTTTAAGCATTAAAACTATAAAAAATGAGAGAGAAAACAAAAAAGAAAAAATGAAGAATAAATATATTTTGTTTAACGCCAGTGCCAAGCGAACATTCTCTCGCGGAAGTTATATTACACTGGCTAGACGGCAGATAACAAAGACCAGCTGAGGTGAGCATGACACGGCTCAGGACGAAGCAAGTGCAGGGGAGCGAAGTCGTCAGTAAGTGCTGAGTTCAACAGCTCAGTGGGTCAACTCACGGTCAGAAATAGTAAGTACCAAAACATTAATTGTAGTGCATTATAAGATAAAGGCTTTTAGTCAGTGTGCCAGCGATTACACATCGTATTTTAGCCAGTGGCGTAGCTAGGTCAACAAGGGCCCCGGTGCAAAAACATTATTTTGGGCCCTCGGGACCTTTTTTTGCTTTGTGCTGTTAGTAAGGGCCTGCTGAGGATGGGGCCCTTTAGTTGTGCTTTGAGGCCCCCTGTGTAGTGGTTGGGGGCCCCCTCAGCAGTGAGAGGGCCCTTAGTGAGTGACTTCCTGTGTCTCAGGGGGCCCCTTAGATGACTGTAGAGCTTAAAAAAAAAAAAGATCGCCAGTTTGCCATGAAGGCTCGAGGGGCCTCTCAACTGCGCTTGGGGACCCCCAGAGGTGCGCTTTGGGGCCCCCTGAGGTATGCTTGGGGCTCCCTGAGAGTAGGGGCCCCGGTGCACTGCACCGCCTAGCCCCATAGTAGCTACGCCCCTGATTTTAGCAGAAACTCTAGTGATTTAAAGATCAGTGCATAGAGTAGAACTATATAACGAAGTGTAGGATCGTAATTTTTCACGGCGTTGAATATTAATATATTTTTCTCGTGCCCGAGAAAATATATTATTATATAACGAAGTGTTTGTTGTGTATCATTCAAGAATGCATCACGGTAGTTTTATATTGATAGTGTTAAACATAGTACAGAATAGAGAGGTAGGCCAATGCTACAAGATAACATCCATTACCAATAGAGTAATATTTGTGAAGCAATATGATGTGATAAATTTTCCGTTTTAGAGGACTATTGTGGTACAAATCAGTTTCCTCAAAATTACGAAATTACAGTTTGGAGATATGCAATATGTTCAAGTTATTAGATGCTTCTTTTCAAAAATTTACCCTCTTTTGATGAAGAAATAACACATGTACTAGTTGCTAACCTGATGAAGAATTAAATTCGCGTTTGATAGACCTAGACCAGATCATTCAAAATTTAGAAATGAGTGCTTCTAGACAGGTACTATTTATAAAAAATCTTCAAAACACGCTAACAAATACTACTTATTTGATCTTAACTGGATAATACATTCATGACTAAAGTATCAGAGTTTCAAACCACCTTAAATCAGAATTTGAGAGAGCTAGAATTTTTTGTGAAACAACTTTATAGCACTCAGCTATTACAACAATTAGTATTAACAATCACAAACATAAAAGTGGAATAACTAGACTGAGAATTGCGTTAGTTCAAACCACAAATGTTAAACTATACTTACAATATCTGTATTCGATTCAAGGGCATTTAGGTGCACAAAGTTACATGTTGTTACCAAGTACCTTAGAAAACGTATATCATTTATACGCAATAGCAACAGTAAACGTAGCTTTGATGGGCGAACCCTTAAGGATCATAACTGATCTACTCATCGGTACTACTGATTCAGTTCTAAATAGATACTCGGTACATTCATTTCCAGTGTTCGGGGAACATACAGGTCGTTATGTACAATGGCAGACGAAAGAGATATTATTCACACAAAGTCAAAAGCATGCATTATATTAAACAGCCAAGTTTTAGGCAAGTGTCAAAGTTCAGGCATAACTATTTGTCCATGACTCATTCTGAATGATAGAAGCCTTTTAAAATGTGAAACATCTATAGTTTTTTTTTTTTTTTTTTTTTCAAACAATTTCAAAAGTTTATGCCAACGATAAATCAAAAAATTGGATCACCCATATTTAATACCGGTAAAACAGAATTGGCTATTCACAATGCCATACCCTCATCACGTAGTTGTCACATGTTTGGACAAAAAACCAAAATCACACAGTCAGTTGTATAATAATATCAGGATCTGGAATTATTGATTGCCGATTATGGGGAGAATTTTATCATACCAGTAATTCACAAAGCCATTATTCCTAGCAATTTGACTTTACAAACTATGTATTGCCATTATTATTCAAAAAATATTTCATAGTTCTAAATTTTTAGAATTAAACCAAACTAATCCTATGATATTGAACACTGAAACTGAAAAACATTTGCAAGAAGTCAATGATGCATTTAAATATAATCACCTGATTGCAACAGTAGAGACACAGATACAAGCACAGTCTAGACACAAAAATATAGCTACATAAATTAGTCTCACTTCTATTGTATCAATCTCAGATTTAATTATTTTAATACTACTAGTGTACAAATACCATTACAAAAATAACTATGCTTAGTAATAAGGTGCAAGAACCTACAGCTACATAGATTTCGATGACATTACCAACCACGAGTAAAGTGAATCATAGGGACAATCCAATTATCATCACTAAATATTAATACACCAACTGAAAAATAATTGTGTAATTAACTATACACACGTGGACTAACACTTTCTTTCACTATCACCGGTAACGGTTAGCGTGCTCGCCTCGCATTCGGGAGGACGGCGGTTCGAATCCCCGTCCGGGCATCCAGATTTGGGTTTTCCATGGTTTCCCAAATCACTCCAGGCAAATGCCGGGATGCTTCCTTCAAAAGGCCATGGCCGAATTCCTTCCCATTCCTTGCCCCCCATCCTTGCCCCCCATCCTTTCCCGTCTCTAAAGACCAAGATGTTAAGAGACGTAAAGCAGTTACAAAAAAAAAAATCTTTCATTATCATAGGGTTGGACAGCGAACCAACAAGATATTTTGAAATATTAACATTGTTCTAAAATAATTGTAACCCAAAAGCAAAAATCCAGGTCGCAGTCTAAAACCTTTTAACGTTAACAAATCTTTATAGGCCTTGAGTACAAAGCTGGTTTTCTCGAATGAGGAAAAAGTGAAATGAGAATTTTTACTAAAAAGAGAAATAAATAAATATTCATTGAAAGTACGGTACTAAACGACAGCGATGGTGGCGCAGCGAAGCCAAGTTACAGAAAGTAGACTGCTGACAGCGTTGTAACAGCAGAAAGCGCGCACCACTCACGCGTGAAGCAAAAGGGCATTGAATGGAGTTAAACGTGACCAAGAGGTCTAGAGTCACATGTCGCCGTTTGGGGACGTTCGGAGGGCAACGACTCAGGTCACGCTCCGACTTTCTACTACCTTTGGTTCAAAGACAGAAATCACGTGCACTGGCGTTTGAGTTACGCTATAAAAGCAAGGCAGCAGAGTGCCTTGACCTCTCAGTTTGGAAACACACCTACGTTGTCACTATGTCGGGTTAAGCAACGACGCCGAGACGTCGGGAAAGCCAGCCAGGTTCACTCCTTGATGCTTATGTTAAATTGTAAGTACACTTCTCCTGTATGTTGGAATCTAAGCGGCCTGGAGACTTGCTAGCGGGAATATACTAGCAGTGTAGCCTCTCTATGGTACATGCGTAATAAATAGAAAATGGTACTTGAAGACTTTGCCTTATTCCGTAACCTGGTTGGTCCATGCAGTTTCCTGAAGTTGCATCTAACTGTCGCAGACGGATGGCGGACTGACCGGATGGGAGCGGAAGCAGAACTAGTGAGGCAAGTAAGTACAATAATAGAGAGGGTCGTCCACAATTCAACCATCCTGGCCTTCAATCGACCAAACTCCATAAAAGGGTCGGTTACAACCTAGAGTTAACGGAGTCCATAGAAGACTGAATTAGATCATCTAGACATAAATGGTTTGGACACGTGAATTGAATGAATTGTTAACGACTACCGAAAACTTATTTGGAAAAAAAAGGATAATGGGCAGCAGACCAGTGGGAAGACCAAGAACAAGATGGAGAGACCAACTAAAGGAGGACATAGAAAGTAGAGGCTGGAACTGGGAAGCTATTATGTGCAGGGAATCATTTCTACACAGAAGACAGTAGTTGACGGTAGTCTATTACCATCAGGACTGAAACATAGTAATACTCCCGGGAAACTGGAGATGGTCGCTAGCAATAATAATAATATTAAGGAAGTGTTCAGAAATTACAATACTGAACTTTACTGCGTATATATTAAACTTAGCTAGAACTTCAATTCGACTGATTCACATTCGCCAATTTCCTTATCCCCCCATAAAGTAGAGTCTAAATAAAACTCTATCTGACGCTTCAACTTGAATCGGATCCCTAGAAGGCAAAAAATCAGCGTAGGAAATGCAGTATCAAAAGAAGTAGGAGTGAGCATAGGGATACCACAGGATAGTGTATTTGGACCTTTGCTATTCGTTATTCGAATTAATGATTATATTTTTTTTTTTTTGCTGTCGTCAGTCTTTAGTCTGGTTTGATGCAATCCTCCATCCCTTCCTATCCTGTGCTAACCTCTTCATTTCTACATACCCCTTACAACACACGTCCTGAATTATCTGCTTCATATATTCTAATCTCTGTCTACCTATACAGTTCTTACCTTCGACTGTTCCCTCCACTAACAGATTAACCAATCCACCATGTCTCAAAATATTACCTACCAGCCTATCTCTTTTTTCCGTAAGCTTCTTCCACAAACTTCTTTCCTCGCCCATCATTTTCAAAACTCGTTCATTTCTTACTTTGTCTGTCCACTTAATTTTCAGCATTCTTCTGTAGCACCGCATTTCAAATGCTTCAAGTTTCTTTCTTTCCGGTATTCCTAAAGTCCATGTTTCGCTACCGTAAAGTGCTGTGCTCCACACATAGAGTTTTAAAAAATTCTTTCTAATTCCTAGATCAATATTTGACACTAAAAGCTTTCTCTTTTTTCATGAAGGCTCTTTTTGCTAGTGCTATTCTGCTTTTAACATCATTCCTGCTTCGGCCATCGGTTGTAATTTTGCTTCCCAAGTAACAGAACTCACTCACTTCTCCTATTGCATCCGATCCTATTTTTATATTAATGCTTTATTATCAGAAGTTAGATTGTTGGCAGATGTCATAATGTTGTATTATAGAATCAAAATGATAAATTGCTGCAAGGAGATATGTATATGGTATCTAGCTGGCTGAGTCAACACTGGATGTAGATAAATTCAAAGAGCCAGATAAAAAAAAATAAAGATTGTTTATAATTGTAAAGTTCGGAAGGAATTTCTTGTTGAAGAAGTGAAATGTAAATAAATTTGCATAACATTCGTTAACCAACTTAAGCTGGCAGAACATATTGTACAGATGGTAGAAAAAGGTTCAAAATCTTTGACCTATTTGAAAGAGTGATGAGAGGATGTAATACAGAAATAAGGGAATTGGGTTACAAAGCATTGGTTATAGCACTTCATGAATATAGTAGTATAGTATGGGACCCACATTATGTGTTATAGATACAGGAGTCGGAGGGGATGCAGAGATGGGCAGCTAGTTTTGTCTTTGGAAATTACCGCAGAATAAAGTCGGTAACTAATATGATAAAGGAGTTGGAGTGGGATTAATTCGAGGATAGAAAGAGAGTAAATAGAGTCATGGGAATGTACAACAAGGCGTTTATTGGTGATGTGGCATGGAAAGATATTGGTGGGAGATTTAAGAGAGGTACATAGAAGGTTCAAGATGACTATGGCCACAAACTGGCACTTGATTTGAGGCATAAGGGTGTGGGAAATTTTTCATTTGTAGGAAAGAGTGTAAAGGAATGGTATAAATTACAAAGATAAACGATATATAAACTACCAAAAATATTGAAAGATGATAAAGATCAAAATAGCAAAGGAAAAAGTACCTGGGAAGAGGAAAGGAGAAAGACGAGTCCGTTGTGAGAATGCCACTGGAGCGTGCGATCTATCGCAATGATATCAAATTAAATTAAGTGATTCACCGTGGTTATTCAAATTTAATCTTAACTATAATAGAACTGACGGCAACAAAAGAGTATCCATGGCAAAATTATTACTGCACGAATTTCTGCAATTAATACTAGTTAATTAAAGTTTTTAGCTATAATCGCAAAAACAATTTCTGAAAATGTACGCTTGTGAAAAAGCAAATTTGTAACACGTACAAATCAGATAACAAGCCTACTAGTACTACACTATTACATTGCAAAACGAACTTTCATATTCTGTGGTAACAATTACTATATTTTCTAATATGCCGGGAGGAACGTGATTAGTCATTCAACACCAAATACTCTCGATAAACAATTCAAGGTGATATCAAATCATATTACATCAAACATTCGATCCCGCTAACTGTTGTGAATATGGATACTCAATATTTTAACATAGCCGAAGATTCTAACTATTGCGCAGAAATTACGAATTTTAATGTACTCTTACTATACTGATTTAAGCGATTAGTACTCATAAATTAAAGTTTATTATGAGAGCGATATCTTAGACACAACATTAGAGCTTAATATGTGTCCAAAAAAAACACCCACACACATACTTGCATCGTTATATCGGTTAGCAAAAATTATAAGTGTTTAATCAGAATGAATAAATATTTTAATAACTTTAAAGAATATTGCTATTTCCTATAGTATAAATATCTATTGTCAATCATCGAAATGTGTGAAGGGGTACACTACACAGAACCTTTAATTGGCCGCCACTCTCGCTGCCTTGACAGTGACAGTGAGGGATACCCAGCAGGAAGTAGGGAGCGCCGCACCTGGCGTCCTTTTCGTTACTGATAGCAGTGCTAAATTGGAAACCTTTATTGCTTTCGTAAAAAACTACAACTTGCTGAAAATGTAACAAATCGTACCAAAAAATCTCCAAAAGACTATGGCGTTTAAACTTTGTAGTAGGGCCTATAGAGGTATGATACATTGACAGTATGATTAGATGTCCCAGAGATGTTAGGAAATTGAGTTACAAAACCTTCGTCAGACCATTTGTTGAATATGGTGGTGTAATTTGGTACTTATATTTTTGGTATCATATACATGAGTTGGGAGGCGTGCAAAGAAGAGCAGCTATATTTGCTTGTGAAAATTATCGTAGGACCTAGCCAGTATCTGATATGATAAAGGAGCTGGATTGCCAGTCATTAGAGGAAAGGAAGAAGGGGGAGAGAGTGCTGGGAATGTACAAGGCATATGTAAGTGATGTGGCTTGGAGGAATATTTGTCAAAGAATTAGGAATAGTGCATGGAAGGGAAAAGGCGACCAATACCACAAGCTGGCACTCGATTTCATACATAAATGTGTGGGTAAATTTTCATTTGTGAGTAAGGGTGAAAGTGATTGGAACAAATTACCATGTGAAGTGATGGATAATTAAATCAAAATTTGTAAATTGTAAGGAATGTAATACTCAATATAGTTGAGATAATATAGAAGGGTAATTACCACCGGAACGTGTGCTCCATCGCTATTAAATTAATAATAACAATAATATATCATCTCCTGACTTCACTAAAACCAATAGTCAGCAACTACACCCAACTCCTCGCTATTATTAGGGGATACTATTTCCATAATTTTATTTCACCTGTGTATGGAACTAGCAATATTTAGCTATGTGATAGCATTATAACGATTTTGTATCTGAAACATTTGTTCGCATGAATTTCCATTTTATTCACCACTCTAGACATTTAGTAGAAAACTATATATTTTATTCAATTTCTTTTAATTGCAATCGAAGCAAGATGGACGTGTAGGGAAATATTTTATTTCTGGTGAACTTTGATGGATTAAACTAACCTGAGATTTTTTTTTTTTTTCTCTCTACTACTACCCCGGACGGCGAAAACCAAGGGCCCCTTTTTCACATTTGCTACCGACCCCGCGCTGTTTAATCCGGTCCTGCATCTCCAATGCTAGGCTGCCAAGCTTTAAGCTAGCGGTTCGTTCCCCGACGTTGCTCCCAATGTGGCTAGAAGCTGAGAGAGTGATTTATTGGTTATACAAGACACATTTAAGCTCTGTTTTTCATCACTTGCAGGTAAGTATTGCTGACATCCTACTCAGCATTCCGACGATTCTGCCAGCTCTAGATGCGCGTGTCTACCTTCACACTAATCAGTCTGTTAAATTATAATAAACCCCAAAACGACCACTACATTATATCACATGAGACATATTCAATTACATCATAATAAAATAGTTCTCTAACATGCCCTCATACCAGTTGTATGTTACGTGTGTTATGTAATTACTATAAAAATATTTCCGCTGTACTATACGACTGCATTACTAGAGAGTTTTTACTAACTTTTCAGAATTCCATTTAACCAGCATTGGGGTTTAGTATGACGTTTTTATTCTTTTAACATATTAAAACCTAAAATAAAACTATATTTGAACAGGGTATATTCATGAATAGAGCCATATGATAAAAATATTATTTAAAGGGGAACTATCCCGAGCTGACAGTGCAGTTAATCTTTTTAATTTTTTTTCCGTAGCAGTAGAAGCTTATGGCTTTACGCCTTATCGACGTCGAGATCACTAAAGGCGAGAAAGATCTGGGGACAAGGAAAGGGATTGAATTCGGCCCTGCCCTTTCGAGGAAGCATCCTGGTATTCACTTAGAATGATTTGGGGAAACTATGGAGAAACCAAATGGGCAGTAGAAGTGGAAAACCAAGCTTTATCATATGGAAACTAAGTGATGAAGGTCGGTAATGTACATACTAGGTTAGCTAAGAGAGAGAGAATCCTTATTTCAAGTTGGGTATAATTTAATAACAAAAATTTACTAACCTCCATATAATGTGGCTAAAGCTGTTCCAGAACTCTAACAACGAATGAAGGCAAAAGCAAACAATAATTTACTGCCAAATAGCTTGATCACAACCTATACATAATTGATTTTACTAAAACAATGTTGGAAATTTCTAGTTTAATCATGAAATAATTGTTGAGATTACTGAAGTTGGGGAAACTTACATTATCACCATCTTGATAGTTTTTGCTATGCGTTTAAACCATTTTTCTATGACCTATCATCATGATAGAAGCCTGTTGTAGGAGAGGTGAATATAACAGTTTAAACAACAGAGTTAGTTAAATTGTTGTTCAAAGAGGGTTGTTACTTATTTGGTACACCTGACTATGTGGAAAGTACTAAGGCGAGTGCTGCTTTTGGGTTTCCATTTTGCCATATGCTCAGTTTTAAGGGCAGTAGGAGATGTGAGGTTGATTTAGTGCATCGTAATAATGTCATCCAAATTTAGATATTGTAATGATAAACTTTTTGCATATCATACAATTGTTTAACAGTGTGTTAGTATCGGCCACTACATGTGTGCGGATGTCTGTTAACCTTGAAGGATAACGGTCATTGCTCGTTGTGGAAACAGTTCCATGAACCAGTGGTGTTTACCTGCCTTCAGAATTAGAAGAGGGACCTGCCTCTCTTTGTCAACACACTAAGTAACTGAGAGTAAATGTATCCCAAACCGGTTGGTTAGCGTCTACAACCATTTTAGCTGAAAAAGCATGCTCATCTGCGGATTTATGACAGACACCAAGCCGCAGTGAATACGAACAGCGACGAGTTTTCACGAAACAACACGATGTCTTTGCGCCAATCACGATGAAGGTACCCTGGCAATCCTTTGAGCGTCTGGGGGAGGGAAAATGTTTCCTCCAATAAGAAATGTGTTAAGAATTTGGAATTATTCTGTTTGTAAAATTATGTCCACATATGGAGTGTATCCGGATGGCTATTGGACGAGAGAAGACTGGAAGGGAACTTATCGACATCAGAGCTGTGGCTGCATAAATCGAAGACTTGGTTCTTGAGCGTTGTCTTGGCCGGTCGAGTTACTATGCTGGCAGCCTACAGTAATAAGCGTCCAGACTTTGGGTTTGAAGAGTGGATATCAGAAATAATTTCGTTTTAAACTCTGAACCAGTGGATTTTCACATGGTGCTGTGTGGGCGAGGAAGACTTCAATACCTGCACACTATTTCACGGTAATACCATTTTCTCATATTTTAAGGACAAGTGGTTGCAGATGAATATTATTCTCGACGAGACCACCCAAATGACGCCCTGAGTGGATGGCTCCACCTGATAAGAGTTTCACTACCGGACAGTAAAAAACAAGCTGAGCAAACTTAGTCGCTTGCATGTGTCATGCTTCAAATACTATTGCGTTGACCATGCATCAGATCAAATTGAAGATTGAATTGAGGAAGTTATTGGTGATCATTAGGTCCATATACTATTGGGTGCCCATTTGATATTTTTGTTATGTAGTATCAGTTTACAAAGTCAACTGGATTTCAATTGTAATGTATTTTACAGTAATAATAGTTTCAAAATATGATATTTTAAAGGTTATCAGAATAAAATCAATTTCACATTATAACGGCCATTCTTGTTCGATGGGGTATTGCTTTTACTAAGAATTTTTAAATTGTTTATTTCATTTTAAAAGTAAATGCATATTCCGTCCGCTTGGTCATTTTGTTGTTAAAATAAACTGCAGATTTCTGACTTATTTAGATTTACAAATGTCTATAAAGTAATTTAGATCTTTTTCACAATTATTCAGTAATCAATAAATAATCAAATAAACCATTATAATGATAATTAAGACCCCAAAATCCCCCACATAATACAATATGTAATAATAACCATGACCCACCTTATATAACAACTCACATTCCTTCATCTTCCTCCTTGTAGTATCTGCTTCAAACAATCGTACTGAAAATAACATAAGGCGTTATACATATTAGAACATTGTCTGCCACATATTTTTTCAAATTGCTTGGATTGTCTCAGTAACTTCTTTCCAATCATAACCACAAGAAACTTCCCAGATACAATCGCTCTATCTGATGAACTAGATAAATACTGTACAGATTTTTATACCTGCTACTAGCCGTTCATCAATATTCAATCTTCTTAGCTCATTTGCACAGCAGGTTTAAATGTAAGCCTTTATGCATTATCTAATGTATTTCTCAATTAGTTTAATCCATCAAAGTTCAACAGAAATACAATATATATATAGAATATTTTTTGTTTGTTCATTTTTCTATCCTGGTACATAATAGCCCAGCACCTAGTTTCTATTCTGAGCCCATATTTCCAATATATTACATGAGGTACATAAGATAAAATTATAGTTTGCAAATAATAGCTAAATATTGTTCAGGATGTAAAACTAGTTTGTTACACATAAACTTATGAAATTTCACAGAAATTAGTTACATATGTATTTGATATGTGTTAGTGTTCTTATTTTTGATATGTATATATATACTGTAAATTAGTAATTTGAATAACATACATTCACACACAGACACTAGGGCGTACTATATATAATTAAACAAAGAAACATTACATACACAAATCACTTACTGCACTGTTGTCTCACTGTTTCTCACTTTGTATATTTATGACACTTTTACACATTTACTCCCGGCACAGCCACTTCGGAGTAACTTACCTCCCTCAGGAGATGACTTCTGGAAATAGAAGCGTCCTCCTTCGACCGATCGGGAGTTTCTTTCTTCGGGAATTATCACTGCTCGGTCGCTGGTCGCTGTCGGTTGAAACGGTTTCTAAGTGCCAAGAACCTTTCTTTGGCTGCTTGTGAGGCCAGATTGTAAGCTGCATCAAGAAAGTACCACAATTCCTGGTCACACAATATATCACAAATGCGCCTGCCCTGTAATATTTGCTGGTACGGGGTTCTTTGTTCCGCTCTTGAAATACACTCCCATACAACATGTTCCGGAGTGCCCTCGTTTCCGCAGTCACAGCTACCATTGTCGACTACTCCTCTTCTTTGCAATTCACTGTTGTAAGGGCCATGACCCGTTATGTAATGTACCAGCTCAGGCGATGGGAGTAGATGCAACATTTTGAGTCTTTCACAGTCACTTGGAAACATATCATATGTCCTTCTTCCTGTTGTGCTAACATTCTACCTTTGCTGCCATTCTTCCAATAACAATTTGTTTATTTTTGCAGCTGTTGTTGCTGGTGCTCCCGTGATTTTCTCTACCTGTTCCGGATTCCCTTTCCTGAGCCAGTATAATGCTCCCCGCTTGCGAACTTCCAAGTCCAGTGGCCACACCCCAAGTGCTACAGTAAGGGCATCAGTTGTTGTTGTTTTATAAGCACCACTCAGCCTGATTAGAATACTTCGCTGTGTCCTCATCAAAAGATTGCTGTTTTTTTTCTGAGGTGTTTCGCCCAGAAGCTGTATGCATACCCTACAATTGATGTTAATATTGTATTGTGGTATATTCGAATAACAAGCGGTGGAAGTTGGAAACGCCTTTGCCCCATACTGATTAGTTTATTCATGACAGAGATGGCTCTCCCACATGATTCCTCCATATGGGCCATAAAATTTAAACTTTCGTCTAATTTCACACCAAGGTATCACTGAAGGGACTTCTTCTTATTGTAACTCCGTCTATTTTAATGGTTGGATTGCTCTGTAATCTATCATTCAGTAACATATAACAGGTTTTTTGTGGAGCTAACCTTAGTTTGACTTGTCTGCACCATCGACTGAGTTCACGCAGAACCTTTGCGCTTTTAGCCTCAATTCGGCTCTGGTTTTACCCTCTATAATTAGGAATAGGTCATCTGCAAAGGCAACAAGTCCCAGGAGTTCCGGTATTGTTTGCAGCCTTGCCATTGCCGGTTCAAGCCCAATGTTCCAAAATATCGGACCAAAAATGGATCCCTGTGGGCACCCCTATGTTAGCTTTTTATCAATGGATACTCCAGGACACCTAAGTTTAACATATCTGTATGCTGGGGGCAGGGATAAAGCAGCTTGCGAAATCATTCTAGACCTCTTCTCAGAACACAATCTTGAACAGGTCGTAACTGAAACAACGCGATGCCTCAACGGTAAAGAAAATATTTTAGATATAGTTGTTACAAAGAGGCCTGAATTATTCACGGATATTTCTACCACTGCAGGAATAAGTGATCACAAAGCTGTAATTGCTACAGTAAAACTAACAACCACGCGCAGAAAGAGAAAAGAGAGGATCGTTTACAGATTCTAAAAGGCTTCAAAAGAGTGTTTTAGAGCGTATTTGAGGCATAATTACCACACCTTCTTACTAGCAGGAGGCACCGTTGAAGAGAGCTGGCATCGATTCCTACATATAGTTGGGGAAGGTATGAACTTGCATATACCGAAACGGATAATCAGGGAAGGGAACGATCCCCCATGGTATACATGGGAGGTTAAAAGGCTACTCTAGAAGCAAAGGAAGATACATGCACGATCAAAAAGGACGATGCATCGGACTGATTTAGATAAGTTAGAGGAGATAAGGGGATGTGTTAAGAATGCGATGCGTGAGGCCTTTAATAACTTTCGTGACAATTCTCTCTCTAAGTGCCTTATTGAAAACCCTAAGAAAATTTGGCCGTATGTAAAAAAAGTTAGTTGTAGAGGGAAAAATAAGCCAGTTCTAATAAAAGACGGACGGGAAGTTGAAGACAGCCGCGACAAGGCTACCTTATTTAACACCGAATTCAAAAATTCATTCACGCGAGAAAACATGGAAAACATTCTCACTTTACCACATCGTGTGGAATTAGAGATGGATCCGATAGAAATTGATACCGGAGGTATTGTAAAGCAATTAAAACTCCTGAAGTGGGGTAAAGCGCCGCGTCCCGATGGTATACCGGTAAGAGTATTTTCTGAAAACGTGGAGGATATTGAACCATTCCTGTCAGATATCTTCTGTAAATCACTAGAAGAGAGAAAAGTACCTTCTAACTGGAAAATAGCCCAGGTAATTCCCGTTTTTAAGAAAGGAGATCGGAGTGATCCTAGGAATTATCGACCCATATCTCTAACATCGGTCTGCAGCAGAATTCTGGAACATGTCATATGCTCGAACTTTATGAAGTTTCTAGATGAGAACGAGTTACTTACACCTTGTCAACACGGATTTCGGAAGAAGAGATCGTGTGAAACACTATTGGCCCTATTTTCCCATGACATAATGAAAGTTATCGATGCAGGTTTGCAAGTTGATGCAGTTTTTTTGGATTTTCAGAAAACTTTTGATTCTGTGCCACTCAACCGACTTTTAGCGAAGATTCGAGCTTACGGTATTTCGGCTCAGATTTGCGAGTGGATACGTGATTTTCTAACTGGTCGATCACAGTATGTCGTTGTCGACGGGGAAGCCTCTTCTACGATAAATGTTACTTCGGGCATTCCTCAAGGAAGTGTAATAGGACCACTTCTTTTCTTAAAATTTATAAACAATCTAGATGATAACGTCAAATGCTGGTTGCGATTGTTTGCCGACGATGCAGTTATCTACAGGGAAATAAAGTGTTCCGACGATTGCTTAGAAATTCAGCGTGATTTGGATGCTATTTTCGATTGGTGCCGTAACTGGATGCTTGCACTTAATTACAAAAAGTGCAAGGCAATGCGGATAAGTAACAAGAAGAATCAGGTTGTTTACGAGTACAAAATAAACAATTCAGCTGTTGACACGGTTGATTCCGTGAAGTATCTGGGGGTGATAGTACAAAGCAATATGAAATGGGACATGCACATAAATTCCGTCGTAGGCAAGGCTAATTTAAATTACGATTCATATGTCGTATTCTGAGGAATTGTAATGCTCATACAAAGGAGATAGCGTATAAAACACTAGTGCGTCCGCATCTGGATTACTGTTGGGGGGTTTGGGATCCGTATCGCAATGTTCTGATTGACTCAGTTGAGAGGGTGCAGAGGAGAGCCGCTAGATTCGTGACTTGTTGTTACAACCCTTATGAAAGTGTCACAGAATTGATACATAGATTGGGCTGGGATAGTTTGGAAGACAGACGACGTAGCTTGCGTTCGAATTTATTGGAGAATATGCGAAAAATTTTAAATTTAGAGTGCAATGAAATACTTCTTCCGCCATAGGTCGCAATGACCCGATTGATAAGATTAGAGAAATAAGATGCCGTACTGATGCTTATATGTATTCCTTCTTTCCTCGCACTATTCGGGATTGGAATGGGCGGGTTTAGGATTGGTGCTTAGCACCCTCTGCCACCCACAATGTTTGTGATTTGCAGAGTATGAATGTAGATGTAGAATGTAGATCTGTTCTTACAGTAATCTTTAAAGGAGTTATACAAGTTCTTTGGACAATTAAGTTCCTTAAGCCTTGCAAAAAGTGCAGGCCACCATAGATTATCAAATGCCCCGGATATATTGACAAGAATCCCTATCACGTAATTCTGATTTGAGTTCTGTATCAGATTCATTGTCTGGTTGATTGCATCCTCCGTAGTTCTCCCCGCTCTGAATCCATATTGGTTTGGATTTATCCCTTCCTTCTCCCAATATTCTTATAACCTCTTGCAAAGCACCGTTTCTTGTATTTTTCCCAGCACGTTTAGCAAGCAGATGGGTCGATATGATTTAGGCATTTTTGGATCTTTATCATCTCCCTTCTTGATGATTAATATCTCACTCTGCTTCCAGATGTTTGGTACTCTTCCCTGATGCAGGCATGCATTATAGAACACAATGGGAGCTACTGGCACTACCAGTTCTTGTACTACTTCAGCTGGAATACCATCCGGACCCAGAGCTTTATACCTGGACAAGGCATTTATTGCTTGTACTACCTCCAAGATGCTAATATCTGGAGTGTCGGTGGTACTTTCCCCATGTTGGTCAATTTCCAGACGGAGCGCTCTGTGCTCCATCTCGTCATCTTCCACTTTATCATCTGGAAGGAGTTCCTGGAGTAACACTTCTGCAGTAGATTTCCAGCTCGTAGTCATGGTTCCATCTTGTTTCTGCACAGTAGACAGTGTAGTTGGGGGTTTTACCTTTCCTGCTGCAATTTTGTTTGGGATTCCCCAGGGGTTTGTACCCAAGTTTGTTTTTACAAATATTTCCCAACTTTTTTGTTTAGTTTGTATTAACAGTTCTTGGAATTCACTCTTAATTTGTCTATATCTTTCCAGGAGCTGTCCTCTAACATTGGAGATGAGGAAACGTTGGTAATCTTTTCTAGCTTTGTGCATCCTTTGTCGTAGTCTTTGCAGTCTATCTGACCAAGATCTGTCAACTGTGCCAATGATTCTCTTTAGAGGAATAGATCTCCTCATTGATATTTGGAGTGCCTGGGTAAGGTCTCTTGCGGCTCGATCTACATCATCATCTACTAGGATTTCCTGTTGTGCAAAACTTTCCCTCAGCCTGTTCCAGTCTGCCCGTCGGATGTTGTAATGTACCTTGGAAATCTGCACCGCCGATGTGTCAAAATCGTTCCTCCCTCTGAACAACTCAAAAGTAATAACATTGTGATCACTGGTAGTTAAAAATTCTAAAACGTTCCAATTCCTCAATAAGTTCCCACATCGCAGATTGGTCAATGTTACATCAATGTTTGACCTAACTCCTGCTCGGTTGCTATATGTGTAGGGTTTATGTGGTAGATTTCTTACTTCTAGATTCAGTTCACTAATAGCTTTCACTAAGAGCTCGCCTCTCGTATTTGTCTCCCCGCTGTGCCAGAGTTCGGATCTAGCATTGGCGTCAGCCTTTATCACTATTGGTCTGTTTTCTAGGGCAGTGCACACTTCTCTTATTTTCCCAATGTATTGTTCAATGGGATCGCTATAATTAAAATACATGTTGACGAGAATTACACTACCCCAGTCAGCAATGAGCTTCACACATGTCGTATGTTCATCACAGAACTGCACTATCTTAGTTACAAAACTTGCCTGGATAGCACTACTATTGCTGTCATAGGGTTTCTACCTGTTGAGATTATCTGTGACGGTGCCGGCATGTAAGGAATCTTCCCGAAGCATGAATGTGTCTCCTGAAGGCATATGACATCCCATTTATGTTCCTCTGACAGGTTCCTCACCTCATGCAAAACCAACTTGCTTCTCCTGGCGTTTAGTTGTGCAATTCGTAGCTTACAAGACATTTTGTGTTGTATGGATGTCTGGTGTGGACGTTGCACTGTGGCCACGGGAGTTTTGTATCAAAAACTATATGCCCATGAGTTAATACGTACTGTTTATATATTTGATCGGGATCAAAAGTTTCATTCCTTCTATCGAAGACTTTATGCAGAAGAGAGAGAAGCTGAGAAGTCTCTGTAGGAAGATTGGTGGATTTTAGAGGTATATGATCAATCACTTCTAGCTGAGGGAAGGTTACATATTTACCGGCCGGATGCGCTATTCGAGTAAGATGCCTCAGCACCACATTGAGATTCGGAGCATCCTCCAGTCGATCGAGTTTTAAATTAGTTTCAAAATCACTGTATATTGTTTTAGGGTTTATAGAACTGCGTCTGTCTACTATGTTTCCAAAATTCAGCGGTTTTTTCCACCAATTTTGGACTCGCTACAGGTCGTGAGCAGTGGCGGCTCTACCTTAAGTGCGCTCGTGCGCTGAACCACCAATCCAAAAGATTTAAAAATGGCAAAATATTAAGTACCTATTTCATCTTTATTTTTATATTACCATTTTAATATTTATTTTTAAACATACAAAAACAAAAACGTATAAAAAATTAAATCTCCAATTATGGTGAAACAGTTTGAACGCTTTACTAAACTATTAAGACTTATTTTCCTGTAAAGACAAATTCTCGTGCGCTTCGGCGAGTGCACGAGGACTGCTAATACAACTTGTAGTTGATACGAGTTAATACGCCTGACGCGTGAAACAAAAGATAGTTCATAGAAACGTACCGAGTAATGAGTCGAGCGCCGCACGTGCGAACCGAGGATTGCCGAGAGCACCCGATGTTTGACGAATTAGCCAGCTGGCATGGGCGCGCGGAGGCGACAGCAGCCATGATTGACATCTCGTTATTAGACTATCAGTATAGTTTCACTGTATGTGTGACGCGCTAATAATTGTTTAATTATATTAACGTAAATAATTGTTTTTAGTTTTTGTTTCGATTTTTTTAAAGAACTTTTATTCTATACTGTGTATGGTGTTAGTGAAAATGAGCATAAACATTGATTATATTAAAGAAAATAACAGAACTTTTCAAAATAAAGTGAACATAAAATTGGCCGGACCGCCACGGCCCTTTTTAAATTTAAAACAAGAGTGCAAATCGAAAAATAAAGCATTTACACGAAGTTTTAAAAGTGAAATGTATAATAGAAAGAAATGGTTGTGTGGATGTGAGCGTCTTAATGCATTCTTTTGGTTTCCTTGCATTATTTTTGGCGGAGAATCGATTTGGACAGAAACAGGAATCAAGGATTTGACGCATTTGAGTGAAAAAATAAAAAAAAACATGATTCTTCACAAGTACACCTACAAAATGTAATGAGTTTGTCTGTTTTAGGCACGGTCGACATTCGTAATCAGCTAGATTCTGTGTATAGAAGCAATATCCAAAAGTATAATGAACAAGTTGATAGAAACAGGTATATTTTATCACGTCTTATCGATTGTGTCAAGTTTTGTGGTGCATTTGAGTTAGCTTTGCGAGGTCACGATGAAAATATTGAGTCTAGTAATGCTGGGGTGTTTCGTGGATTAATAGACTTTGTATCAGAGTTGGATACGGTCATGAAGGAGCATCTCATGTCGTCTACAGTTTTCAAAGGCCTGTCAAAAACTATTCAGAACGATATTTTGGACTCAATTTTATGTGTATACCACAAAGAATTGTCCAATATTATAACAAAATGTGTATACGTAGCAGTTCAAGCAGATGAAACTACCGATGTATCGACGACTATGCAGATGGTAATGATTTTAAGATACGAAGAAAATGGACAGGTTCAAGAACGGTTTTGGAAATATCTTACGCCGCATTCCCATATGCTGAAGGACTTAGTTCTATTATTATAAGAGAATTACGAGAACTTTAAATAACTCCGCAACATTAATAGCACAATGTTACGATGGCGCCACTGTAATGAGCGGGAATGTTGGTGGAGTACAGGATAAAGTAAAAACCGTCTATCCAAATGCTTCATTCGTTCATTGTTAAGCCCACCAACTAAATTTAATAATAGAAAAAAGTGTAAGTCAAAACAAAACCGTACAGAAATTTTTTGCTAACCTTCAAGCTTTTCCAAAGTTTTTTTCACTATCACCGAAGCGTACAGATGTTTTGAAAACTATTGTATCAAAGAAGATTCCAGCTGCTCCGTAAACGAGATGGAACTTTAATTCGCGGACCGTTGCATCAGTACATAGCTACAGGGAGCCTTTAAAAGAATGCATGACCACCATTATAGAAACGGAAAATGATACCGATTCTACAAATCAGGCTGATATGCTTCAAAGGTATTTGAACGACAGTACTTTTTTATATTGGCTTGATTTTTTTCAATCTATTCTGCCACGTAGTGAAATTTTATTCAAACAAATGCAAAAAAGAAATATTGATTTGGTTCATATAAAAAACTGTATTAATGATTTTGAAATCAGTATACAAAATGCACGTAACACCATAGATCAACTTGAAGAACCGCCTCAAAAAAGGTTTAAATCGTCTAGCTCTGTTATAGCAAAAGAAGTGTGCGATATAATTATTACTCAAGTGAAAGACAGATTCAATTTTTGTAATCATTTGATAGCAGCCAAATTATTTTACTGCGAGAACTTTACCACATACCGTTCTACTTTTCCCGACAAAGATTTCACGATCACAGTTTCCAGCTATGCAGCTTTGGACAAGTACAAGTTGAAAAACGAACTATCAGCAATATACAGTCGCAACGATTTCACCAACGCAAATAGTACAATTGCAATTTTACAGTTGTTCTATAATAATGACCTGACTGAATCATTTTCAGAGTCAATGAAACTATTGCGAATTCTGTGCACTATACCAATGACTTCAGTAGAGAGCGAGCGATGTTTTTCGACACTGAAAAGAATCAAAACTTTTCTCCGAAATACCATGTCTCAGGATCGGCTAAATGCACTTTCTGTGCTCAGTATTGAAAAAAATTCATACAAACAATACCCGATTTTAATAAAAGGTGATTGAACATTTCGTTTCAGAAAAATGTCGTCGTATTGATTTAATGTATAAAAAATAAACATATATTATGTCAATTTTTGTTTTGTTGCATTTTCTAATTTTAATATTTTAGTAAAGTGCACCACCAGTTCGATAACCCACCAGCCGCCACTGGTCGTGAGTAATGTTCAACCCCATTTGGTCTGTCTGTATTCCAACCCAGACCAATTGTTTTGACATAAGGATTCCGAGTATAACTGGCGGAACTCGAAGAGATTTCGTTAATCTGTAATGAGTGGTCGTCCGTCTGCGTTTCAACATCTTGTTTCTTACGATTCTTCTCCATTTTTAGTTTCTCTCTGAAGCAGGCAGCCCTTTTTGCATTTCTTTTTTGTCTTGAAGGGGGGTTTCCTTTCGTTTTTGTGGTCTGCTTCCCAATTACATCCTCAACTATTTTCCTAATTACATTTGATAGTTGAGAGTATTTGTCGTTTCCCATATCTATTCTTTGTAGTAAACTATCCATAATCAGTCCTGTTTACAGCTTGTTGTAGGAGTAATTGGTAGGTAAGACACTCTTTGCTCTTCTTGTTGCATTTTTTTTTTTGTAACTGCTTTACGTCTCTTTTTAACATCGAGGTCTTTAAGGATGGGGGCAAGGAATGGGAAGGAATTCGGCCATGGCCTTTTGAAGGAAGCATCACGGCATTTGCCTGGAGTGATTTGGGAAACCATGGAAAACCCAAATCTGGATGCCCGGACGGGGATTCGAACCGCCGTCCTCCCGAATGCGAGACAAAAACGCTAACTGTTACACCGCCCCGCTCGGTTTCTTGTTGCAGCTTTTGCCCCGTCTGTTACACAGTATGCATATTGAAGGTTGAGAACTTTTCTTGCACTGATCCCTTTGGTGGTTTTCTTCTCCACAGTGTGAACAAGAACTATTGTTCTTCTTACAATGTTTACTGACGTGTCCTAAATCCAAACAATTATTGCATTTTCGAACGACAACGTAGTCATTCACTGTTATAGCAGAGAATTCAGTGAAGACTTTCTTTTGCTGCAACAGAAGTTTCCTAACAGAAGGACTCACCTCCACAACATGATGAACTATTGCTCTTTCTCTAGGAATGGTTTTAAATTTTGGTTGAAAACCTTCCATAAAATTTTCCATTCTCTGTTTTATCCTCAAGGTTTTGCTGGTAGACAGCATCAGCAAGGTTGTCTACATGAATTGTTATTGGTATGTCGTAAAAAATCATGAGTGGCCTTCGTTTTATAGGGAGTTCGCATCGCATCTTATCAGCCAATTCCTTGTTATTTAGAATATTTTGCGAATCCCCAGGAGATTCTGTTTCCACTATAATGGCATTGTTATTTGTGCGAATTCTGTTGATTCTAATTTCATCCCTCCCTGGTTTTATGATTTTTGTAACTTGTTCAGCCACTTGCCTCGGGTTCTCCCCCCTTTGGAAGTAATGAAAACCGCACTTTTTGTGGACTGAGTGATTTTGGGATTCACACCGGTCGATCCTCCAGATTTCACCATTGCAGCATAGCTGGGGACTATTTCTCCTCTATTTTGTTTTAGTTGATCATTTTCCTTTTTGATTGTTTCATTTTCTTTTCCTAGCTGAGACAATTCGCCCTATAAGAAGGCGATGTTTTTTTACCCAGCAGGCTAGCTTATCTTTTATTTCTCTAACTCTAACTTCAGTGAGTTTTTGGCCGCAAATATCGTTTACTCGTTTCCGATTTTTTCACTACACTGGTTTAAAACCCTGTCAGAGTTTTCTTCTGGCGACCCCATGTTGGCAGCAGCAGAAAATTTGTTTACTGTGGTGACTCACCGCAGCTGATCGCCGGCATCAGGTGTCCGGTGCGGCGTGCGTGCCGCGCGAAGCTGCTGGCTCAGCAGGGCACCGCTGGCAGGTCGCGAGGCGCCGACTCAGCTCGACGACAGCGCTCATGGCGAAGAACTGTTCACACGTCAGCCACGTAGAAAGCAATCGATTATATCTCGATAAACACTCAACGTTTCGAAAAGGCTTTACGTCTCTTCGCGCACAGGTCTCAGAACACTTTCTTAAAGTATGAGTTTTATACCAAACACTTAAAGTTTAGTTTTTCCACAAGTATCGCGATCAAAAGCGAGAGCGACCCGACTGGCGACACGATGCGGCGGCCATCTTAACTCATAGAATATGCGATTATTGTTTTCTATAAATTAAAACTACCACTTGGTACAGTTTAAGTTTATTTTATTTTTATAATGACCATTGACAGATTACCTAATAATTGATGACTTCTTTCGTTTGATGTCAGCTAAAAATACAGCTATCAATCAGTGACTTCCACTATGGTTTCCATCTACCCCATTCAAGGCGGTAACTACTTTATAATTAGATCCGATAAAAATTCCATCATTTCACTACCATATCTGTCCTGCCTACCCACATCCCCTGGCCACTGTTGTTTCTTTATCCGCCTATTATTTATTACCTCTGCAGTTATACCAGTTGAGTCTTGCTGCTGGCTTTGGTATTGACATTTGTGTTTTTTGAGATACACTGCCGGAAATTAAAAGAGGTACACTCAGAATGGTGCAATTTTAGGAAACTTTGTAGATAAATCCAGGGTAATATCCAGAAGAAATGATAATAAATTGAAATGGATCAGGCTAAGATTATTACCTTTAGATGCGGTTGTCAGTAAGATGTCTGCCCTCCTTCAACCCCCGTACATTTGAGGATCCTTGCCTGAATTGAATTAATAAGCGTTCAGATGTATTCTTGGGGTATGTCTATGTATGTATGTCTTATGAAGTCAACTGTTGCACAGTTTGTACCGCGTGACTATGTGTTCTAATTTGCCTCCTCCTGAAATTCCAGACAGGCTTTGTTGGGGACAAATTTGGAGACCATGCGGTCCAAATTGAGATCGTAACCCCTTGAAAGCTTCTGTTGTGAACACCACTGTACTAGAACACAAGATTCGATTTAGATCGTGGACATGAAAGGTATCGCAATAGGGTGCAACACCCAGTCCACATAGTGGTGGGCTATCAATATACCTTCAACAAAAACTGATTTCCCCGAAAGCATGATACCAGAGAATGGACCTGTGTGAAGTTCTGAAATCACAGCAGGGTAAGCTGTTTCTCCACTACCCCTACGTACATGTTGTCGATTATCACTTTGCCACAGACAGAATCTAGTCTCTACTCTAAATACAAATGTACGCCATTCACGTGTCCATTTTCGATTTACATTACACCAGCTTAGCCGATGCTGGCACTGAAATCAGGTAATGGAAGGCATCGCATAGCGGCAGAGTGTGTAACCCAGCTTTATAGAATTGGTTTACAATAGACTCTCTCTGACCCGCAGTCACCTGTAGCCAGTGACAGCCACCCACAGAATTTGGCGGCCTTCATGTGCTATTGTCCTTCTGGATAGACCTTTGCCTGCTCTAGGAGTACTAGCCTTCTTTCATCTACTGTGTAACAAGTCTGCATACTGACATCAATGAAGCCATACTTCGGCAGATTTCGCTATATGATGTACCCATTTCAAACACAAAAATTCTCTGACCTCTCTCACAGTTAGACATTTGGGTTTAAAGAGTCGTTACTCTCTGTCTTGGCATACTTGGTCAAATTGTGGACAAATAGATGTCATGTTTCACCACATTATTCACTGTATACAATCTAAAAAAACATAACTTTTTTGGATTGTAAATAACCTCGTAATACTCATACTGTTACAAATAAAACTTTAAAATTTTAAATATTCTTTATTTGTGGATACATGGAGTCGAATTTTGTTCATTTATCACAACTCAGCCATGGTGTTGCACTTTTAATTTTTGTCGGTGTACTTGCATCTTAAATCTTAAACCTCAAGGTATCGAAGGATGTTGTGTATTTTTATTATATAACTGTTTTATGAAAGAATATGAACTTACTGAACGAATAAAATATTTCCTGTACTGGATGACATTAATTTTCCTTCTAGTTTCTTAATAGAGTTTCACTTTTTACTAATAAACTCTATGTGCATAATCATAATAAGTGATATAAGTTGATGATGCCTAAAGAACTACTATTACATAAAGGTTTCGCTTAATGTACTAACTTTAATGTATTAAAATTTTATGATATAAGTGTCACTTGTATTATCATCACATGAACAATACATTTTATATGTGATATTCCTCTTTATATTTTTTTTACGAATTTAATTTAATTTACGTTACTATATATATTAATTTATTATAATTTATTTATAGGAACAGTGTGTAAGAATATCCATATTATATGTTTGTTATTTAACTGCCCATACGCATTCCTTAGAGGCATATAACTACTATTACTCTAAAGAGATATTGTAGTAGATACTCGTTTATGGACGTGTGGTGCAGGGTTTGAGTCCCGCAGATGACGCCAGAGTTCTGTTTTGGATGGCTGAGTGGATATTGATTCATGACTGGTTGACTATCGGAGGTGTGATCACTAACCTGGCCGATAGTAACGTCTTCTTGATGTTCTTCTTTTCTTGTCAGGACGACGGCCTTCTCTGACACCAGTCAATCGTTGATGACGCAGAATCTACAACTGCGGGGACAATAGCTGCCGAAACAACTAATGTATATTGAAGGATGTTAATTGTTTTATATTGAAGGCTGTGTAGAGTTCTTTGGCTTGAGTGTTGTTAGCCTGATACGGTTTAGTAAGGTTTATTACTGACGGAAACAGAGATTACAGATTAGTTCCAATTTATTCGCCGTTAACTTACACACGGCCAGATGCATAAATACAGGAACGTAATTTCTGCACCACGCAATATGTTAGCAATACCCCCGCTAGCTTGAATTTAGACTCCTGTTGCCGAAATGGGGTACAAAGCGACAATGTTGGTAGTAAATCACGACACACTCGCTACATCAGATGTGTTACATTCACGATCCCGAGGCGCACTGACTGCGTGTAGCTGCCGGCCATCGCGTGTGCTTGTCTTAGCACATACCGTCTCGGCTTACAGCGTACGGCTGTGCAGCTAGCCAGACGCGTATATTCACTTCGGTTTAACACAATATTATGGGGATTTATTTGTTTCCCTTACAAATCCCCCGCCTTTGAAACACGTGTTGCTCCCGCAACACTATCATGTGAAATTTCTGGAATAGTTACTCGTATGCTGCTAACAGATTGCATGGCTGCATTTGCAGTAAAATATTTCTGAATCATCTTCTTCAAACAATGTCTACATAACCAAATACCCAAAAACAAGACAATTAAAATACAAATAATAGACGTAACACTGTCAGATACAACTGTTATCTTATGTTGATCTCTAGAACTCATTTTGTGACTCCAAATGTGCAATAATCTTACTGAATTTAATAGTGTCATTAGATGCTTTAAGATACTTATCAATCTCTTCTTTAACCTCTTTACTATAAGTCAAATTCAGTTGAACTAATTTAGGACTGTGATAAATATCATGAGTTAAATTTGGTAAGTAATACAACGGATAAGACAAATCATAAGACTTATTAACTGACTTAATTGCTGGTGTTCTAAAATCATTTCAAATTATTTGACAACCTGTAGTGTTTACAAACATCCCTGAACCACTTACTTATAATTTAGTTGTCTGCTGAGATTCAATACAATTGGCACTGACAGTACAAGGTGTTAACAAGGTAAATATTAAATTATCATGAACTCTAGCAAAATATGATTTAGTGAGGGTCACAACTTCTCTTTGACATGACTCAACAAACTTTTCTGAAAAGAACATATCAGAATCACAACTACTTATACTTACATCATGCAAAGTCATCAATGGACATATTTCTACACTATTAGATTCACATTTCTGCATATTTATTCTGATTAAGTGTTATATATGATTTATGATCTTTGCTCAATAAAATTACATCTTTCATATCTGCCTGTTCCACTCCAATAAATCGGAAAAGTATGAATACTATATGTCTCTAAAACTGAATCATGTGCACTAATAGGGACATTAGCAACTAACCTCAAATTACTACCCATTAAAACAATATTTACCTTTGACAATTGGTAATACACACTTAAGCTCTCCTCTGTACAAGGGGCAATCATAAACGTACTTGAATCTAACTTATTCTGTATCAACTGTAAATATTTCAAAAACACTCTAGGGCTCAATAAGGGGGCATCCACAAATTACGTGAGGTGTTTTTCCGGATTTCTGGCCCCCCTCCCCCTTGGTTAGATTTCGTGAGATCTGGCCGGAACCTCCCCCCCCTCTGGTGAGATCTTGTCCGTGAGAACACCCCTACAAATCGAATCGCCCTGGAAACTTTTGTAGACCTTTTTTTTTTTAGGTCACACCCTAACTTTTGACGAAATACCCTCCTAAAATCGACTTTGGCACAAATTGTAGACCTTTTTTTGGCTCTACTGTCCCCAAATTTTTCGCAAAATCTCACGTGAGATTTCCGTAGACCCCCCCCCCTCTCCTGGTGAGATCTGGTGAGATTTCGCCGGACCCCCCCCTCTCCTATTCCACCTCACGTAATTAATGGATGTCCCCTAAGATATCACTAACTTTCCCACTAGAACCTTGTAATAGAGCAATTCTTAATCTAACCAATTCCATACGTACATTTGTTAGCCCAAAAATAAGCTCTTGTAAAGTTTTTCCACTAAAATTTGAAAATTCAAAACTGTTAGTACACTTTCTACTTCATGCATATTCTTACATATTACTGATTGAATTTCCCTAGTCTGTGAGATGAAGGCATCTGCTAATACTTGTATTGCTTTTGTATGATTTGTAATGGACTCCTCCATATGCTAAATCAAAATCAACTGTGATGAAAGACTAAGTTTAACATCATTCCCTACAGCTTCCAAATTATTTAATCTTGACTCTAAATGCTCTAGATCTTCAGAATTTAAAGTTCCAAATACAGTTTTCAAAATTTTTCCACCAAGATCGAAATATGACCTTTTTTGCTCTGTTTGGCTTATGAGGTAGAATTTCCAAAATATTGTAAAATTCTTGCTGTAAAGCAACATACATTACTTTTAGATTTAAAGAAACTGAATTTATGGCTGAATCATTATGTGACAGATTTTCTTTAGTAAGCTCATCAAGAATACTGAATGTGCTATCTAGATTGGTGCATTCATCTCTTACAATTCCCAAATCATAATCTATTACTAGTGACCAATAATTATCTGAAGCAATTACATCGCTCTCCTTAGAAAATACTACACCATTACTAAGAGGCTTTACATGGACTAAATAAGCAAAAGGAAACAAGATACATAATAAAATCACTGAATAAAACATTATTAATACTCAACGTTTCTTTCTGCACTGCACTTCACTTGGACACACACACACGTGCTACTCTGAGTCTCCTCTACTAGCGCTGACTGGGGCGTCTCAAGTTGCTGCCCGCGCTCTGCACTGCTCTGCTCGACTGCTCTGGTCGACTGCTCTCCACGAAGCTACAACATTTTGATCACCGCAGTAAAACGTGTTTTATGCACACTTCCAAAGGGACAAGTCTTGGTGGTTGAAAATCACCATACGCACATGTCTCTTTGCAACACGTTGCAAACATGAAACATCATCGACTCAAATATCTAACCATACAAAATACAAAATTACACTTGATGTTACAGGAGATGCAAAACATGAAATACATTTATTCTACGACTACTGATTACTTCCTAGGTCTCAAACTGTACCTTATCGCTGGCTTTTGAGATGTATGAGATGGTTGAACTGGGCCTTTAGTTCGCAATGAATACGGACTTGAACTTTGTGGATCTACTGTCTTTGGAATTTGCTTAGGTTGTCCCACATATTGTATCGCTTTTCTGTCTGTTGATGTATTTTCACCTGGGTTCACTATGTGTTTCCTATTCCAACTGTACACCCGAAACCGATTTTTATGGACCACAATATCCCTATCTGGGTAGCTTGATTTTAACTGTAACTGGTGAAAGAATCTGTATTACCTCAAATGGACCTGACCAATTTGTTTTGAATTTACGTGTTTGACCCTTTCGCAAAAATGGTGTGCTTAATATTACAAAATCTCCGATGCTAATCTCTTGTGGTTTAGCTGTTTCATCATACTGTTTAGCTTGTGCCTGAAATGCTTTTTGATTGTTTCTACGAACTACTGACCATATTCTCTTCAATTTTAATGCTAGACTACGTACTTCTGGATTATCAATATCTTTTGAAGTTTTGAATAGTTTGAAAGGTGATGTCATTTCTCGACCATAGATAATTTCAAATGGGGTTCTCCTTGTACTAACATGGACTCTAGTGTTGTAAGCTGACACCACATATGGTAACAATAAATCCCAATCATTATGTGACTTGTTTACATAGTTGTTCAACATTTTTCCAATAGTTCTGTGAATTCTTTCAGTTCTACCATTTCCTTGCTGGTGAAAACTTGTAGTACGCAATTTCTCAATACTCAATAACTTACAGACTTGTGTGAACAATGCTGACATGAAATTTGACCCTTGATCCGTAATAATAGAATTCGGTACGCCAAATTTAAGTATCTATCCTAATACAAAAGCTCTTGCTACACTCTCTGCTGTTTGATCTTCCAAAGGGCACCATTATTAAATATCTTGAAAAAGCATCTGTGATGGTAAGTACATAACTGTAACCTGTTTAGTACGCTTAAAAGGACCCATTACATCTAAACCAACTCTCTGAAATGGCTCTGCTGTTTCTGGCAATTGTTGTTTCTCTGCCTCTTCCTAGACCTAGTCTCTCATTACACTGAATACAACTTTTACATATTCTCTGGCATCTCCTTTACGACCTGGCCACCAATATTGTTTAGCTATCCACTGATTAGTCAACTTCCATCCACAATGGCCTGACAAAATGGAATCATGATACAACTTCATTACTGGCTCACGTAAGACTTTAGAAACTACTACTCTGTCACCGCGCTTGGTTATGCGATGCAACACATTATCATGAAATACAAACCATTTATTTTTTTCTCCACTTACTGCATTCCTCATCTTCTGCTTGTGCAATTGGCAATTCTACTAGTGAAGGTGGTCTTGTGCCTCTACAATCCGAACTTTTCTACTCAAACCATCCGCATTACCATGCAATTTTCCGGGTTTGTGGACCACATCAAATTCGAACTCACTTAGCCTTAATGTCCACCGCATTAATCTACTCGACGGGTCTTTTAATCCTAACATCCATTTCAATGCTGCGTGATCTGTGATTATAGTAAATTTTCCGCCATATAGGTAACAATCTGAAAAAGGTAATACTCCAAATGACTGACAAAAAGTTCACGCTCTGTGACACTGTAATTTGTTTCTGCTTTATTCAGTTGGCGGGAAGGCATGGGCAATTGGTTTTTCTTTCCATCTATGACCTGAGATAAAACTGAACCTATTGCTACATTACTTGCATCTGTGGAAAGAACGAAGGGTTTGGAAAAATCCGGAAAAGCCAAAATTGGATAGGTTGTGAGAGCTTCCTTCAAAGTATCCATAGCTTGATCACAATCAACTGTCCATTCGAATTTTACACCTTTTCTCAATAAGTTGGTTAATGGTTTAGCCTTAAGGGCATAATTTTGAAAAAAAATTCTGTAATAATTAGCAAGACCAAGAAAATGATTGTAACTCTTTTACACAAGTTAGTGTTTGAAACTCTTTTACTGCCTGAACTAAACGTGGATGCGCTTTAACTCCTTCTCTAGAAATATTATGACCCAAATATTCTAACTCTGAAACTGCAAAATTGCATTTTTCAATCGACAACGTTAAATTAGCCTTCTCCAGAGGTTCGAAAACACTTCTCAATCTCCTGACATGTTCATTAATATCTTTGGAAAATACGATTACATCATCCATATAAACCAATGTAGAAAAAGGCTTTAATCCCCTCAAAACACCATCCATCAGTCTCTGAAACGTAGCTGGAGCATTTTTTAATCCGAAAGGCATTCTTGTATATTCATAATGACCGTTCGGATCATTGAACGTAGTTTTTGGAATGTCCTCATCAGCAACTCTTATCTGATGATAACCACTACGCAAATCAAGGTTTGTAAAATACTTACACTGGCCTAGGTAATCCACTGTCTCTGAAATAGAAGGTTAAGAATAGACATCTGAAGTTGTAACAGCATTCAAACACCTGTAATCTACACAAAATCTGAAGTTAGTTTCTCCATTTGGACTCTTCTTTGGGACGATAACGAACGGAGCTGCCCAAGGGCTATTTGAAGGCCTAATAATACAATCCTTTAATTGTTGATCAATAAACTTATCGATCAGTTGTCTTTGATGGAAAGGAACTCGATACGCCTTCTTATATATGGGTAATGCATCTCCTGTCAAAATTCTATGTTCAACTATATCTGTGGCTGGGAGGGTTCTACCTGGTTCAAACAACTCTCTAAATTCCCACAATAATGCTTCAATCTTCTCTAAATCTCTTTGGGGCAAGTGGCTCAACTTATCCTTAAAACTCACTTCGCACTTCACTTGGGCAATACGCGCCTTTTCACCACGTACTCTACTGTCAGCCTCATTAACACTATCATCAACGAATATACTGCTAGCTAGCTCCTTATCACGTAAAACTTCGACATGAGCTATCTCATGACCACGTGGTATCTCAACATCTTCTTCACCAAAATTCTCAATTATAACGGGGAACACATCTACTACCGTTAACTGTGCGAACTTTACAACACTTCTCTTAACATAGCATTGGTTCAAGTCCAACCATCAAGACTCATCTGGTGTGTCGACCAACACTACTGAATTTCATCACACCCTAAAACTATCTAGGACTGGGACATTAATAACTTACCCGATGCTTTTGGGAATTTTCTCTGCTTTGGTTAGACGGGCGACAGATTTGTAGGTTCGGGTAACTGCCAAATTTGGGATGGCCTTTTCCCTCCTTTGGACACGAACACTGTTTGTTATATGGTAACGACGAAGGTGGGTCTACAATTTTGTGTTTCCGCAAAACAATCGATCTTTCCGCCACATCGATCACCGCGTTGTGCTTAGTCAGAAAATCAATGCCTAAAATACCCTGATATGAAGAATTTAGTGTAGGTACTACATAAACTAATGCGTCATGAGCATAATTATCTACTAAGATGTTAACATTCTTCATTTCCAATATTGTGATATCTCTACTCCCAACCAGACCAGTAATCTTACAATCGGGTGGACAAAACCCCTGTGTTCTACAAATACTCTTAGACAACAAGGTCACCTCAGCACCTGTATCAACTAATAAATCGCACTTACAATTAAATTTGCCACTTGAGGATTTGCCCTGGGGAATAGAACAGGTACCCTCTTTACTGGGGGTGCGACATCGCGACTCTGCTCACCCCTTCCTCGTTTAAATTCTTTTGTTCAACTCTCTCTCCATGCCATATCCTATTACCCCTTCCACGATAATTGCCCTGAAATCTTGGCTCTCTTAAACAATCCACAGCTTTGTGCCCAAAATCTCCCACATGTATGACATCTTGGCCCCCTGTTAGCATGAAATACTCGCCTCGGTGGCTTCTCTCTGTGATCACCTACTTTGCCTACTCTTCACTTGCTCATACGTCACAGCGTGCTCAATCGCATCTTTAAATTCCTTGGGTTTCTGTAGGCTCACATATTCTCCGATTTTACCTCTAAACCACCTAAAAACGCGTCAAGTGCGCTTTGATCTGCCTCATGCCTTACAACAAGGTTATACTCCTTATGGTCTCTTTCATCAGCGCCCTTTAATGTGAATGTGTTATCATTTACTATCAGCAAAATGTTGAATGTCCTCCCCATGCTGTCTTCTCAACTTACGTAACTGTTCCCTATAAAATCTCAATGTCTGCTTCTTTGAAAAGCACTTTAAAAGCTCCTCTTTCAACCCTTCATACGTCTCAGTTTTGTTTGCAATCATCATCATAAACAACAAACTTAAATGCTTCACCGACCAATTTGGTCCTCAGAATCCTCATTTTCTAACTACTTGACAAATCACTAAATGACAAAAAATCTTCAAAATTTCATAAAAAATTCTTGAATTGACTCATTAGCTGTACCACCAAATGTTATATTACTATTCATAACTGCATTATTAATTTTAGACTTCGATTCAGGATCAACAACTCTACGCGGGTTTAATTCCGCCAATTTTTGACTCAAAATGTTAATTGCGTCTTGCAAAGGGACTTCTCTATTCTCTAGAAGTACAGACATGGTGATTTCCACTCACCTATTAGCCAAACTCCGAAGTTACAGGTTGGCGTGCTCGAATCCCCGTTCACCTACTACTAACTTCCAACACTGGAATTCACCGACCGACGCTACTGCCGTTGTCTGGAGGCTGCTACCGCGTAGTTCCTCACCGCCGTTGGGCTGCTGCTTGACTCCACAGACTGCTTTTGACTCCACTGGTTCCTGGGCTCGAACCGACGTTCTCCTTCTTCCGGGCACTGTTCCACAATTTTTTACGTTCGCGACTACCAACATTCACTTTCTAATACCTTCCGTATCGAATAAATCCCACGATCTGACAGCCACTTTGTAGTAGATACTCGTTTATGGACGTGTGGTGCAGGGTTTGAGTCCCGCAGATGACGCCAGAGTTCTGTTTTGGATGGCTGAGAGGATATTGATTGATGACTGGTTGACTATCGGAGGTGTGATCACTAACCTGGCCGATAGTAACGTCTTCTTGATGTTCTTCTTTTCTTGTCAGGACGACGGCCTTCTCTGACACCAGTCAATCGTTGATGACGCAGAATCTACAACTGCGGGGACAATAGCTGCCGAAACAACTAATGTATATTGAAGGATGTTAATTGTTTTATATTGAAGGCTGCGTAGAGTTCTTTGGCTTGAGTGTTGTTAGCCTGATACGGTTTAGTAAGGTTTATTACTGACGGAAACAGAGATTACAGATTAGTTCCAATTTATTCGCTGTTAACTTACACACGGACAGATGCATAAATAAAGGAACGTAATTTCTGCACCACGCAATATGTTAGCAATACCCCCGCTAGCTTGAATTTAGACTCCTGTTGTCGAAATGGGGTCAAAGCGACAATGTTGGTAGTAAATCACGACACACTCGCTACATCGATGTGTTACATTCACGATCCCGAGGCGCACTGACTGCGTGTAGCTGCCGGCAACGCGTGTGCTTGTCTCAGCACATACCGTCTCGGCTTACAGCGTACGGCTGTGGAGCTTAGCCAGACGCGTATATTCACTTCGCTTTAACACAATATTACGGGGATTTATTTGGTTCCCTTACAATATGTAACTACTATTTTATTAAAATTGATTGGTAATTTATACAATATTTTTACAGTACTTCTTTATAGCAACATAAAATATAATTACTTTAATGTAATTACTCATTGGTAAGGAGTGCAACAAAGCAAATGTGTTATAGTTTGGTACTTTCTATTATGATTGATAACTAATTATTGAAATTTCAGTATGCTTTCATAAAAATTATATGCATTTTTGTAGTGGCTTGGAGATTTTATTAAGTTTTAAATTTTTTCTGTGTCCATCTTGAAACATCTTAATTCATATTAAATAATAAACCTTGTTTTGTTTTCTCTTTTGTGTGAACATTTAAATTTTAATTAATTGGCCAGGATAGTTCTAGAGTTTGTGCTCATACAATTTACCACATAAAACAGAAATTGTTATTTCAACTTGTGTTCCCTTTGTGCACAAAAATTTCCAATTTCTCCAACAAAGCATGTGTTGACACATGTCTTTGTATTACTCTGAACTATCTGAAGATTTGAACAAACTTCACCTTTATCTGTGCTTTAGTTGGATGCAATCTTATTCAGCGAAATTGAAAATAAGTTAAGCCTGATCCTGCAAATTCTAATTTTGTGCCTCAGTGTTATAGCAATACTTTTTTTCTGAAGTATAAAGAGATTACCTTATATATCCTAGTTTTTCACTAATATGAACTTGTGAGTTCAATGTGTTTGTCGAACACCTGCAAGTAATTATACATGTGTGTCTTAGGTGTCCTTGGCCGTCTTTGTTAATGATATGTAGATTTATCCAACAATATCATCTTTTTTATTTGCTTATCTAGCTTTCGCAGAGTTATTTTTTTCCTGGCGGGGGGGGGGGGGGGGGGGGGGGGGGGGGGTAGCCGTGAGTGCCTAGCGTCGTAGAGTACTGAGCTGCTCTCCAACATTTCTGATGCCTCCTTCAGTCATCACTGATCTTGCCACAGCAGCGCACCCGGTGTTGATAGAATGACGAACTATGGTGGACCTATAGCTGTTATTTTGTTTATAGTGGCGGATGTGTTCCTTGAGCTTATCCGCCACATTGCGACCTGTCTCCGCAATTTCATAAATACCTTTAAGCTGATATGAGTGTAAAAAGTCTTTCTTAGTGATGGGTAAAGCCTGCAGTGAACCTTGTAAACTGTTTGCACCTACACTCACTTTATTAATTTTCCAGTCTGACCTGTAATATCACATATGTATGGAAGAATACGGAATATCCGTAGCAAATTATTATCATGGAGTACTTTGATACCTGCCCAGGGCTCGGTAGTTTTTAAAACCCTTGTGATATCGGATTCAAAGTAGTTGTCGGAATGGAATAATCTTCTGAGTCTCTTTACTTCTTCAATCAATTTTTTATGGAAGTGGAAGGAAATGGACAACTATTTCTCGATGTTGTGTTAAACACACGTGTCCATGGACTTTTGGAATACCCTAGTGTGACTCACATGAATAGATATTTGCACGCCTCAATTCACCCAGCAATGAATAGAGGCGTCCTAACGCCATTGTCCTAAAGAGCTAGCATAGATATGACTGAGACCGTCTGATGAGAGAAAGGGTGACTTTTGCATTAATATTCAGGACAAAGCCTCTTGTAAATCCAACAGAATGGTTATAAGAACTAAATAACCTTGAGAAGATGTCAACATTTCCTATGATGCTGATTCGCTGTGGATGTTTATTATTTTTCAACACACACAATGTATTATAAACTGCATTGTAAGATGGTTAAAGGGGGTGGAGGTGCATACAGTTTATGAGGCTCACTGCCAGATTGGCCGATCATTAGCCATAATGAAAGACTGTTTACGCCCACAGCAGCTTGCAGGGGTTTATGAAATCCCCTTCAGCTATGACGGTGTTTATGTTGGTGAAACTGGTCGCAGTGTGACGTATTGATTTAAAGAACATATCCACCACTATAAACATAACCAAAGCTACAATTCTATTGCATTTGGCCATGCCATCAACACCGGAGATGCTGTAAAATACAAGGCTGCTGTGGAGAGGTCAGTTGTGGCTCTCCAAGTGAAGGAGGCAGCTGAAATTTTGAGAGTACTAACTTAAATGAGGACAGCAGCTCAGTACTCCATAATGCTGGAGCATTTTGCTATGGACCAAACATGGTATTTATGATCAAGACTGCGTTTTGACAGTCAAAAGTATATATATATATATACATAATAAAAGGGAAAAAAAAACACCTTGATATTCCAGGAAAATCAAAGTATCATATGTGTAACTATTTCAGTAATTTCAGTATTGATCTTAAAACAAAAATTTGCTACTCATCTGTATTTAACGTACACAAATTTGGAATAGGTCAAAGAAAATTAAAAACCCTTTTTTCAAGTTTTAGTGCAGCCATTGCTTGTGAGTTATTACGATTGTCTGAAACAACTTACTGTTATTCATCAGCGCTTAGTTCACTCATGAAATTATATGGGCTTTTAGAGTTATGTCTACAGATATAATGTGAACAGTTTTGTAAACTTCGGTGAATAAGTGGATGATGTAGATGACACAGCGTTTCAACAGCTGTCTCTGCTATCTTTTTCAGGTGAAGACAGCAAAGGCTGATGTCGAATAGTTATATTTCTGTTACGCCATCTAGCCAGAATCCCGTAAATATTGCAATGCTCTATTATGCCGGGAATACCTCTTTTCGTGCATCGAGAACACTCTTCTTCAGGTTTAATAGTCAGGGGTCAGTGGCGACATTCTGTCAGTTAATTCTCTGAAACCAATATAGAGTATGTCTCCCATAGGTTTTGTTGTCTTCCTCTTGGTCTCTGATGGTACCTTTGTTTTCACTCCAATATAGCTTTACAGCTGGCCACCTACCACTTCAGTTAGATTGTATTCTCCAGGATGTATTTTAAATTGTAAGTGATCTCATCTCAGTTCTTGTATTTTATAATGAAACCTATTTCTGATCTATCCATAGATCTATTGACTGGTGTGTTTTGTAAATTCATTGAGTGTTTTGGTCTTTCATACTTAAATCAGCATTGAAAGAATGAAATTGTTTTAAAACAATTTACTTCAGTCTTTTGGACATATTTCATTTTAGAACAATAGAATATCTTGCCATTCGACCTTGATGTGACGTGAAATTTCTGATCTCGATCTCCTCTCATATTTACAGTCCTTTTCAATATATAAACAAAAGATCAGTCATTATAGCCTGTAACTGATGTGATCTGAGACACATTTGGTGTATCGCGCAAGATATTGTGAATATTCAGCAAATTAAAAGAAGGGAAAGTGTTGGAGACAGTGGAAACAGCCAGAAACAGAACAAACAAGCAACAACTCTTAAGGGCTGTGTTTACGTCTGATTCCCATTATGGCCAGGTACGCGAAAACCTTGAAGATGTACAGCAACGGTAGTGCCCACCCTATAGGTAACCAAATCAGCTGGGATACAACGGAGGTCGGACGTAAGCCCTTTTTGCTGAAATGTTTGTGTGGCTCCTTACGAAGATACTCCGAAAATGGAGGGATGAGCTATTTAAAGACTGTCCGACATCTATATCTGGCACCAACAGAAGGTTCAATATTTCACGTACAGGAGGGAAAATCCGGTAAGGAGATTGGTGACTGAAAAAAAGGAAGGGATAGCAGAGGAGCGACGCGTTCTGCACCCCAAGAAGAGGACATCATGTGCCTGGGAGCTGAAGAGAACAGAGCGACCCTCTCAAACAAGTGATTGTGAATAATTCGTAGCGACGAGCTATGTCTAAAGTCTTGATGAGTTTTGTTAATGATTAATCAGTTTCTGACTCTAAAGTGGGTACCGTCTATTAGTAGTAGATAGTAATTATATAGTGCATCGAAAATGGTGAATTAACTCAAGATCTTATGGACGGACTGATAAATGCAACAGTTAGTGACTTGCATTCTTCAAGCTTGCAGTAAAGACACCTGAAAATCGACCCACAGAGAAATAGGGACCTTTTTTTAAAAAAAAAAATAAAAAAAAAAATAAAAAAAAAATAAAAATAAAAAAATAAAAATAACGTCTCATGCTAGCAGAAATTTTATTTATTTTATTTGGTTGGACAATTGGCTTATTCCGGGAATTCCATACGATTGTTTACTTTGATGGTTTACATGTGCCTGATATATTCAGTTGTAATTGTCTCTTTTGTAAAAATATAAATTAAAAAATAATTTGTAAGATTTGATCTTGTTAACTAATGTATCTGTTGTGGATGGTTAAAATGAAAGTTAACATCCAAAAACTAATAATAAAAGGTGTCAAAAATAATTAACGGTAATTAAATAAATCCCTGATAAGCAAGATAAGCCATATCTCTTATAAGCCAGCCACCTGGAACTTCTTGCATGCTCACTACCTGTTCGTGGCCACACAGAACACAAGCAGTAGAAAGAAATTCGTCTTTTGTCCTTGAATCCCTATCAAGCTAATATCACTTATGGCCTAACTCTTCAAAAATAGAAGTGTGTTATTTCGTCTAAAACAATAGGAAAGCTGAGTGTGGATTGAAATTTATGTGGTGAGGTGTTGAACATCACACATATAACACCCCACAATTCTCGGAACTGACACTTGGCTAAACCATCACATATCAGAAGCACTGCATGAACCGCAAAACGAAAATCTCCACAAGAAACAACTTACTGCGTAATCTGCTAGGATCACAGTGGTGCAGTCAACCACAAACTGTTCCTACGTCAGCAATGGTTATTTGTTATTCTGTTGCAGAATATGAGTGCACAGTTTGGTTCTCCTCATCTCACTGTAAACATGGTTGTGTGCCTTAATAACACCTGCTGGCTGGTGACAGCTGACAGGTTTTATCAGCTTTCAGGGATACACCACCCAGTACTCAAACAGAAATGGATGCGAACAAGGAGAGGACAAAAGTAAAAAGGGGAAGCGCATGTACACTGTCGTGCACGGCAGCCCAATTCCAGAAAAAAAATCTTGAGAATATCACAGGAACTTACATGCAAAATATACCCCCTGGAGTACTTAAGCTTGCTTCAAGGGGTACGCATGGTAATCCCTTGGATAAGATAACCACTAAGAAAACAGAAAAAGGAAAAATAAAAACAATTACCGGTACGCCCACATGCATGTGTGAATAATATTACCGTAATGCTGTGATTTTCGACGCATTCGACTGGGATGAGCTATTTATTTATCTATCATCTCAGCTATAAGGGGTAAGCTAGGTGGAGTTCTTTCTTGAAGTGGTACTCAGGGAAAACTAATTGTTAACCAATGTTCTACAGGAAAATGGAATGATAAATCAAGATTGAAAGAACTGAGTATATATACACTGAATGACAGTATTTGTATTTATAAAGTGGAATAAAAAGTTTTACATCCATTTTTTAATATTTTTCTTAACCTCACAGACTATAAAGCAGTGGTTACAAAATTATACCACATTGGTAGGTAGTATCAGATCTTGGAAATGGATCATCCGAGGCCACTTGGGTCTAAGTGGTTCTTACTTGATGGGACACTGTGGTTGGCCCCACCATGTTGTTACTGTTGTTACTGTTGTTTTATGATATGTAGTCGTAGATTGGCTCCAGCTCTTCGTAAAGATGGCTTTGACCATCTATTACATCAATGTTCTCCACAGGTGGCATACGAGGAATTGTCGGCAAATGAGAACTACGCCACGATCTGTAAAACACATTACGTGACCAAGAATAATTAGACATCAAAATCAAGGTAGACATTTATGGTCAGCTTTCCTACTCCACCTATTTTCGAAAATTTTATCTTATGTGTTATATTTGTTAGATTCAAATGGTTTCAACCAGCTTCAATCAAATTAAAATGAAATTTCAAAATGAGAACCTCAGTAGATTTCAAATCTCGCATACACGAGCAGTGTTGGTGATGTTTACAGAATTGTTATCCATATTACACTCGATGAATCTACAAGCTGTCTTGTTGATCGACTTTTGTATTGTTCAATGCACGTAAGTTTAGCTCCTGTGGCTCAAATACCGAAAGTTGACTACCACACAGCAACATTCCTCTCCATCAAGGAAGCAGCTGCATTTGTGTATAGCGAAGAACCGGTGTATGCCCTTGGCACTGCTGTATCGCTCCTCTAACGGTCTCTGCGTCCTCTTATCACATCTTCCTGCCATGAGATTTTCGATAATGTACACGCATTAGTCAAGTATAGTAGCTGTTATGATCATGTCCGAGGCTACAGGTATGGTTCTTAGATAGAAAAAAGACTTAATAAAGCCAAGTACGCTGCATTTAACGATGTGGGGGACCAAAGTCATGTAATTCGTTGTCGTCAGACATCGCCGCCTTCTAAGCTAGTGCTCAAAGCTCGTTGCCATTAGGGGTCGTGCAGTCCCACAAGACCAGTAGATGATCAGTTACTGTAAGCAATGAGATGCTGAAACAGGGATATGGTTATCAATATATCTACGGTTCCGAGAAGCAGAAATCGGAATAAACATATACCAATGCGTCGAAACGAGGGCAAGTTTATTTATGTAGAATACACTTTACAACAGATAATTGAGCCGAGGTACGCGCAGGTTAAATCTATATACTATTACGCTACGCGAAAACTTGGATCCCTTTATAAGAATATTGCGAGCATGGACAAGTGTGAGATTTGGCATAGTTAAAGTTTATATGGAGAAGAAGTGCAGAAAGCTAAAGTCCGGATATAATATGTGTTACAAATACATTAAATTAAATAAAATAACACATATGTTGTTTACATTCAATTGGTTTTTAGTGACCAACGATAATTAGCGATTCTGCCAATGTCTGTGATCTTGGTAAACAGTAAAGAAAAAATATAATAAGCATATTTTGTACATGTTACAAATAGATTAATTCGCGAACGTGTGTGTGCATAAAATACGATCAGAGCCAACGTTCTAACGTGTATTTCCAGTTTTGAGATACTTTGTGGTCTTTGGTGAAAGGAAAGACTCGCATAGAGATTAATCTTTAAAGTTATGAAAGGAACACTTCGAAACGGAATGTAGTGAATCTGCCATATACTATATGGTCTTTTTATTATTTAAAAGGTTAAAGTTTCGTTAAGGGTTCTTTTGATTCTTGAATTTCAGTAATTTCATTACAGATTTTTTGTTCCATTCAGATATTTGCACCTACTTCCATTATGCCTCAATACAGAACATTGACAGGTCGGAGAGACAGAGACAAAATAGAAAGAAAACTTATTTGCGTGAAATTCAAAATGATAATAGACCAAATTTAAATAGCGAACACACAAAATAACGAAATTATTTTGATGGATATATTTAAGTTCACACTAAATGTCATTCCACGAAATTCTAACTCTTTCTAATTTACAATGCAGGTTTCGCAATGCAAAACATTTCGAATCAGCAGTCACTTCAGGTGAACGGATTACATTTACTTCATGTTGTCATAAAGCTAAAACAGTTTTCCAAAATGAATATTTTAAATCATTGCATGATGGACTAAATTCGAATGAACCATCAATAAATACATTTCATCAATTTCTATGGATTAGTTCAGAAGCTAAAATTTAGGCTACAGTATCGCGTGGAGTGTATCTTTATAATTTTATAGGTATTGCAGAGAATTAAGCCAACAACACATGCTAACAACGTATTGGTATGTGCTTGCAGCCAACGACGTCAATGAATACAGAATATAATATACCTATGCTCGCAGCAAACGCAGTAGAACGAATTCAAATACTGATTATTACTCTTTCACGAAAGAAACTAAATAACTTAATGAATTACGGTTGAATTTCGACCACTTGGGGATCACTAGTCTGAATTGATTGATAAAAGACATTAGAAAATGGATCTGAGATTCAGGGCCAAAATGGGCAGCAATCAGTATTAATAGAGGGGGAGGTTTTGTTCAACATTGGTGTGGTGTAAAGTCGTGAAACAGGAACGAGGAAACTGTAAGTGACACGGGAAAGCTGTCATAAGACAGAGGTAGATATTTAAGATGATGTAACCGCAAGTGGAAGCGAAGTTCATTGAGTAAATGTGAAGTAGCTGTTAAGTATGATCAGGATGTGAGTAATAGGTAAGTGCTGTAAAAAAAGCACCAGTGTGCATTACTGTGCCAAGCATGCAGCCCGACTGACTGGGTTAGCCGTAGCGGCCGAATATGGTGACAACGTCGAACGCTTACTTGCTCACGGCGACGCCGCTGCTTGCTAAAAGACTTGCAAGGGGAACACCACAATTGCAGCACATTGTCTCTTTCCTGAGTTGTTAGCAGGGAGTTGCAGCGTAACCTCTTCTGCAACGAACACACATCAACGAGAAAGTGAATTCATGGGACCAACGCCAGATTATCTGGCAGTTGTACAAATTATTTTGTGAATGTGAGGGGCTTCTTCTTGATCTGTTGCATTGAAACAGTGGGATTAGACTTGGAAATACATAGCTGTTGCTATTTGTAGCGTCCTGACCACTGCAGCGTGGTCAGAGAGGTAGGTCGCAGTGATATTGAGACTATTGAGACCTAGTTTATCCAGCTATCACAGCATTGGCAGCTTTCAAATGTACTGCTGCTGTACGGACAATATGAATCGGGGACAAGTTTTTTGTATTTACACTGGTTTTGACGACACGGAAGAATCATGGTTGAAGACAGAAATGAGTTTAGTGCCTCTATTCTAAATTGAAGGCTTCTTCCTGGACAATCCGAATGGTCACATATATTGGAGAGCGATTTTTCTCACTCCCGGGTTATTGGTGACGTACAAGTGGGCTTAGATTCGATGCGTAGTTGACCATGGCTTCTTGTGTGTGACTGCTATACCTTCTAGCTTCCTGCCTTGTTTAGAACCGGCAATTTTGTGGTTACAGTTGCAGGCAAGGGTGTTCGCTAGATTAGCGAATCTGTGACTGGTACTATGTTATACAAATTATGTTAGTTTTCTTGTGACTTTCAAGCAGTGTAATACTATGGATTTACAGAATATTTTCCAAAACTAAGTAACTTGAAAGCCAACAACGAAAATTATCAATTCTTAGAAATTTAGATAACTCTCTGTTTATAAATAACCGGTGTGGTTACTCGGTATTTGAGCACGTGTAGTTCCTTCAGACGTTGAGTGAAACTAATTACAACATCACATATAAATTTACTGCAGACAATAGTTACTGATTTTAGAATCTACTTGACAAAGAGTGTTGCGCTAACTAGATTATGAACTAAATTAACTCCTTCGGTAATATTTGCTGCAGATTTGCGCAATTGTTGCTGATCAGATTTCAAGTTATATAACTTTGATTCAGAAATAGCTATAGATTACGAGGTGATCTACACGAACCTGACTAGCGTGGACGCACCCACGTACTGCAGCTTGCGGCGCCGCCGGCGGACCAGCATCACCACGCCCACGACCAGCAGCGAGGTCGCCGCAGTGGCTGCCACGCTGGCAGCCACGGCAGGTATCAGCGCCGGGCACGTGACAACGCTCACCTCCTTCGGTGGAGTCCACAGAAGATCTTTCAATTCCTTTAAATGATAATTTTTGGACATTTTGTAACTATTTTATAAACTGAAGTAACGCATTTAATTATCTACACTGCTTTATAAGTTTTCAAAGAACTATAAATCAAATATAAGATTAATAAAAACCATATTTTCTATTTATTCATTTAGAAGATTAATGTTTAGGTGCGCAACTGAAATTGAAGCTTCTCAAAAAATGTTTTTTTTTAATCTTGTATTTTGCTGTAAGTTGCCTTCAGGCGGAAGGTTGCCCATCGAGATTAGAAATCCAGAGCCTGGCAAGCATTTCAGGCCGTTTCGTTTAGAAGCGATGTTCCTGATTTAACAGGACTTTAATCTGGGTCTTTCAGCAGAATATGCAATCACATTTGTGCAGGGCCGCCGTAAGCGGGCGGCAGTGATCGACAGTCGCCGCGCCACCCCGCGATAGTTGCCACTCCACTTTCGCCGTGCTGTTTCAAATTCAATTAATGTAGCAAATTATTTGCGTAGCCTCAAAAATTTTCCTTAATGATCGTTTTACTTCTTCTTTAATTTCTTTGATTTCACCTTGTATAGCTGCCACTAGTTTTCCTCCTTCTCTCTCACTCACTTAACAAAATTTCATTTAGTTGGGGAAGTAATACTCTAAGCTTGTCGAAATATACAATACAGGAGCGTTTCACGTTATTATTATCAATTTATAATATGAGGAATTAAATTTAAGATGGAGGTAGAGCAGGAGAATTCGCCTGCGATGTATGGACATCTTGGTGAGAAGAAATCCAGATGGCAATCTACGACACAGAATTTATACGAAACCAACCCACACCGACCTATACCGCAGCGTGAATAGCTGTTCTCATCCCTGGAAATTGGGGGCAACAGTACATTGTCCGTGTTTCAGTGCTGTAAGGAACACAAATATTTGATGAAGTTGGTTAATGATCTAACTCGCCCCTCCATGCTTTTGAGCCCAACAAGGACGTTCGGCAAAGGTTAACCGTTGCGGGCTATATATGCACGACCACAAATCGAAATGCTGCAACAAATCGACATACTCCCCTGGTGGGAGGAGGCCTGAGAACATTTATACACCTTTAATACGGATATTCTTTACTGTGTTTTAGAACTCAAGCCTGCAGAGATATAAGTTACATGTTTTTATTTGATTGCTTGGAATAGAATGAGAAAATTACTTGTAAAATGGTATATCAAAAGTAAAATCTCGCGACAATTTTGGACAGTTCCATTACTCAAGGAGATATACGCGAGCGTGTAGTTGGAAGCACAAAGTTTCTAGCATATATTTCTGGCAGAAAATATATTTGTCTTTATATATTAAGTGAGAGTGGTGTACAACTAAATTTTCAGGATGTAGTCATAAGGTAAGAGTACTTGGAATTTTCTTTGGATGTAGTAAAATTGAGAACCAGTGTAGTTAACTCGCGGTAGCAAGCAGAGCGATGTTTCAGGCCAATTCGTAACTAATGTTCCATACAGAACTTCAGTACTAATTTGGAGATTATTAGAAATGTACATCATCAGATAGAATACTGAAATTGCTTTCTTAAAGATTAATAAGAACGGAAATTTCAAATCGAAATAGCTATCTTGGTGGGTCATGAACAACGCCGTGAAGAGTGTATCGTTGTCGTCATGAATGAATCTGTTATTGTGTTAGCAAGCATTGCGGAGGATGTTGTAAATCAATTATTGTTATTACATACACCTGTGAAAGGGGAGAAGACTGTTGATCTCATCACAGAAGGATGAGCCTTTAACTTTATCCACAAAACATAAAGCAATAATTTCTCGACTTATCGAAACTCCAAACACTCGATCAACACAGGTAACATGAATTCCATGTATTCCTGTAACCGCTTTTACGGCCTATCAAGAGTTCTTTTTACCGAAAATTAGATCTCATTCCACAAGATACATTGTGAATGCGCCACTACAGCGGTGGGAAGGTGGTTGGCGAGCAGTGAACTGAGCGTGGCGGGTAGGCGGTAACAACCTGGCCTCATATTCCGGAGGACGCCGGTTCGAATCACCATTCGGGAATACAGATTTCTGTTTTTCATGGCTTCCCCAAATCACTCCAGGTGAATGTTTCCTTTAAAAGACCATTGCCGAATTCCTTCCAGTTCCTTGCCCCCAAACTTTCACGCCTCTAATGAACTCTTCTTCAGCAAATAAATAAATAAATCAGTATTGCAGTATTATACGGAAATTGAATTTACTTATGAAAAAAAGATAGAATTTGGCATAAAATATGTATACTTATTTCGATTTTAAATTTATTTTTGATAAAGTATTAAAATCTGAATAACAATAAATTTAGTCTTCCACATCCGCATTTGCTTCCGCCAAAGATCCCCATCCATGGATGTCAAGCAATGAACATCCGCATCCGGAATGATGACAACCGGTGCAACCCTATTTAGCAGTTATACTATGTTTTATATGTGTTGTCAATTTCGATCCGTTTATATTTAAGAAACTGTTAGGCCTCTCAGAAACTTATCAATGATCTATTTCCCTTAAATCCAATTTGAAGATTTTCTAACATTCAATATAACTGTAGATATGGCTGCATGATTTCTACGTCTAACTGTTATTTGATTGAAATGTTTGGGGTACCTGTGTAAAAGTGGCCGCAAGTAGGAGTTGCTAGCGGTTATGTAAGAGTGAGAGTCTAACTGACGGTGTGGTGCACTAACTTTAACAGCTGACAAACTCTACTTGAGGCCATCTTTACACAGGAAACACAAGATTTTTATATTCTTTGAATGTTTCGTATTGAAACGAACCATAATTTATTTGAAAAAAAAATATTGAACGAAATTATTTATTTTTATTTAATTAAAATATTTCCGGCCATATTTTGATATGTAACTTAGCAGAATCGTACTCTGCTGCTATCAATTATACATAAAAATTGCATTTTAGTCAGTTAATGGATGGATGTAGACATCATGCAGCAGGATTCTAGGCTATTAATTCAGGTTATGAAACGTTCTGTAGCCCAGAGGTATGTTTATTTATTGCCAGCTGTTGAAGCCATTCATTGTCGTGAATCTCACAGTTCAACTAAAAAACACTGAAATATCAGTTCAGGCAATCTTCTGATTAATTTTCGTCGTCATAGCCCCAGTTTCTGTGTACAAAAGTAATGCAGTTTGATGGCTGTAGTTAATCTGAATTTTGTTGAATTGGGGCTCATAATATTTACAACTTTGGCATTAGATTGAGCATTTCTTTCAGTGGCTGTGTTAATGGTTTCGTTATTACCCTTTGCGTGTGAACAAAACAACGATTGCAATTTACAATAAAGTAACTTCAATATCATTGTATAATCATACGAAAGAGATAACTGTAGGTAGTCGAATTTTATTCATTCATTCATATTATTTGGTCCTCTACATCATTTACATACAACATTTTGTATAATGAATTGGGACAAGTCAAGGTACATTAGGTTCTATATTACTAAGTAGATTCTCTCTTACTTAGCAATTAACTTGCCATGATATATGCTCACATTTTAAGCAAGAATGCAACTTATGCATGTGTGATGCTTCGGCGTACTTTTTAAGATTTCATTTCCAAACTGGCATAAACGGAATCCTAATCATTTCGTCAAGTCCGACCATCTGCCACAGTTTATGAATTATGAAGAAATTTCAGATGTACAAAAATATAATTACCACAAACAAAGTGGTGGAAAGTAGTCTCTATGTACATCATTTGGGTTGGTATCATATGTAATGAATTAAAAAATTCAATAATGTTTCATTTTGTTGTGTATTTCTGGAGATATTAGCTCCTTTGGTGATAAAAATTTGTCCCCATTACTTTCCAAATATAAGGCTGAATAAAAATTAGTAAAGTTTAGGATGATGGCATTTAATAAGGACTTTTAACCACACAATTAGCGATTCTTTATTCGTCTCCTACAATTCAACGACTTCCAACCATAATCTTTTATCATATGTTATTGTTTGCATTCTGCGCTAAAAGTCACCAAGAAATCTGTTTGTCTTTCTTGAGAGCCCCTCAAAATCCCGTAGTTTAAGCCTTGAATACACTAGGGGACAAATGGAGCGACATGTCGCTACATGTGGGGCGTCATGTTGCTGAACAACACACCGGGACAGAGTAGCGGAACACTCAGCAAACACACTAATCAGTTGTAGAAATGTTGTCTGAGGAGGTAGCTTTGATTAGTGCTGTGTATATACTTATATCAAGTAGTTCAACGAAACGCGAGAGAAAGAAAAGATAGGAGATGCGGGATTATATTCTACAGCGAGAAAGAAGTTAATATTCTGAGTGACCTTCCAGTGACTGACGGATAGTTTGGAAATTTTACTCGTATGTCAGCATCTGAATTTGAAACTTTGTTACAAATGATTGGATCTGCCATTTTCAAACAAGATACAATATTACTGAAAGTTGTTGGTCCTCACATCACAACTGGAATTACATTGAGATACCTGTGTACTGGAGACTCCTATGCTTCCTTGTCGCACACTTTTAGAGCGTCAAGACAACTGATCGGTAGAATAGTACCAGAAGTTTGTAAGGAACTGATAAATGTATTGAAATTTTTTGTAGAGTGAATAAAAATGTATTTAATTTTTATAAATAATTGTTTATTTATTTAATATAAATAGGAATCGGACCTTAAAAATGCAATATATGAATAGGGGTAAAAATTTAAAATTATTGGGTGTTCGACGAATCCATGTCTGAAACTATTTGTTCGAAATGCTCATCGAAACGCTCTGAACCCATATTACTAGATGCGGTACTATATCCCTGATTGATTTAGCACTCATACGCAAACTATGCACTGTAATTCACACCATTTCGTCAGCAACCAGTAGTTTTGGCAGATGATAACTTCTTCTTTTTAGGAATAAAGCGGAGGAAATGCTCTTTGGCCGCTATTTCTTTTCTTGGTAATTTTAAAGTATCGGCAATATCCTCACACGCGTCATTTTTATGTATTTTGTTTTTATAATCATGGTTTGAAGTGTCCCATAATTCTGATACACTTCGATTAACTGAAGCACCATTTCGTTTGCCCACAGCATTGATATGGCACGTTGCGCACACGAAAACACGCGGACACAAATGACGCGCGATATTTTTGCTCTGGCATCAGCAACACAGAACATGCCACGCGGCACACAGATGTTGCGCAAAATGTTGCACACAACATTATGGGACAGCGGGGAACGCTGCCCTTTATAACCACGATGTGGATCTCTTATTACCTCACCGTCTTGAAGTAACGATCTCATAAAAAATTTCAAACTACAGTTTATAGTTCTTGATCACTTACACTAGTAACTAAAAGATTTTGAAATCTTTTCCTACCATACACTCAGTATTTACTGTTAAATTGATTTCACGATCAAATGTTGTGTCAAGATATTTGCGCTGTGTTTATTCAAAAAGTAATTCCTTATTCAACCATACATTCATTTATTTTTATAACTGGGTACCTATTAGGTTGACTTCTTATTTATATTTTTTCTAGGTTTACTTCCAATCCTCTCCCATATTAATCTTATTTTTTTATCTTTATTTTCTCTGTCTCTGGATAATAGAAAGATCACCCCCAAATAATGTTCACTGGCGTCTTAGTTTCAGTGATTACCCAGCTTTAACTATTTCCTCCCTGACAGTACAGAGTAGTACCAATAAGTTTATCACCATATAATTTGACAATATTATTGTGCACTGAATTGTTAAGCCTGTTTATCAATTTTTGTACCATTAGATCAGACAATGACAGCATTTATTTTTAAATCATGTACTTCTGGCTAGTTTCATACAAATAATTGATTATTGATAAATAGATCTAGCAAGTATACAAATGGTTTTATTATTGCTTTAGATTTTTCAAATGGATATTTCTAAGAACTCTGATACAAGCTCTTCTCTTACAAGTTTATAATTAATCAAGGCAAAAATGTAGAAATGACTGCAAAGTTCTCAGATTCCTTATTAGGTGAAAGAGGGTCTTAGAATAGACTGAACAAAATGGGAGCAATGACGATTTTGTCTATTTTGATACTTTTTTTCATCTGTTTTACTATTACAAAAACTGAAAGAACTTTTTGTTGTGTGGCAATCAGGTCCAACCGCAAGGGGCTTCCTAACAACTTATCTGCTGATGGCAAACTAAAAAGGGGAGACTGTGACCATAGATTTTCAAACATACATATTGTCTACAGGAAATGGAAGGATAATAGGTCTTACATGTAGTATAAATTTTTTATGGCAGTTAGGAAACTACTGTTACAAGCAATGGCATAAATATTAACAACACTGTATGGTGCATATAGCAACTACAACGGATGGACCCTCTCCCGGCCTGGGTAGTCAGGCTGGGTGGGTCTTGAGCTGGAGGGCTCTTCTGACCGGTCATCAGAGTCCACTCCTGCTGGGGGCCTGTGGCATTTTGCCTATACTGCCACACAAAGAAAAATATGGGTTGAAGTCGACAATTTCATGTCCAAGAATCATCAAGGACTACATTACTTTCATGGATGTGGTTGATACTGCTGATTGGCCGATGGATTTTTAGCAATGCTGACAGAAAATCACCGAAAACTTGCCTCGGTTTGTTTTGTGGAATTATGGATATTGTATTCGTCAATGCCTACAACATAAATGGCGTGATATTTGAAAACAAAAACTTCTGTAAAAAAATTCAGAAGTTCAGTGGCACATGACACGATGTATCTGCAGGATATCGGTAAGAAGAAAAGGTAATCTACAGTTATTTCACGACGCCCTTATCCATTCAAACAACGCAAGTCAGACTATTCCACAATAAGAGACATAAGCTTAGGAAACAGAGGTATACACTGACCCTAATTTGTAAAAAACGGAGGAAGATCTGAAGTATGTAGTATGAAGTTTAAACATCATTCCAAATGTTTCCCCTGCAATGTCGACACAGACCGAGAAGCACCACTCTGTGTTCGACTCGCAGTTAGTCAAGTATTAACTCTGGTAGTTGCTCGGAAGTGATGTGTTCTTGAAGACTTATCCGGGCATGTGGATACGTAATACGCGCGTCCGCGACGGGAAACAAATAGTGGCTTAACGTCGCTAACGTAAGACGAGCCAGACTCTGTGAAAATACACAGAGACGTTGCTGGAGAACTGAAAATGTGCGATTGTGGACTAGTAATTGTTATACAGGCATTTAAGGAAATGCTAATTGAAAGAGAGTATTTTTTGGTTAAATTTTACACTCCTAAGGACTTTTAATTTTCGGATAAGTGATAACTAATTCCAGTTGGTGGTCGGCGTATTAATGTAAGACACAAACTATTGGAATAAAAGGTGTTCGACTTCATACTTCCGAGGTGTGTGTGTGTCTTGCTTATAGCTTATTCCTGTGAACTTGTGAATACTTAACATCACAGAATTGTAAGTATTACTAGAACGTTCATCACACAGCTGGTGGTGGCCAAAACAAAATATAAATTAAGAAGTTTCGATGCCTCTATGAGGAAGGTCAAAATATAGTGTAATAACCTCACTAACTGTTAATTGATTAACAAACCCAGTAAAAAAAACTTGTAGTTTTACAATGACTAGCAGTAGTTGAAACACGCCGGTAAGCGGGTAAATGTAGGAATGGATGTGCTACATGCGAAAGAAACTGGCAGGATCACAGTGGAGTAGCCAACCTGAACCAATTCGAACTTCTGCCTTAGCAGAGTATGCCTGTCCTGTATGGAACAGCTCAACCCATGCCAAACAAGTAGACATTGCACTTAATGACACGTGCACAATCATTACAGGCTGCTTAAAATCAACTCCAGTTATAACTCCACCACCTCGCAGGAATAGCACCACCTTCTGTTCGAAGGGAAATAGTAGTGAACAAGGATAGGAGGAAAGTGAACCATGAAAAATCGCATCCATTATATGGGCATATGCCTCACAGGCAAAGACTGAAGTCCAGGAGAAGTTTCCTAAGAATCTCTCAGAATGTATGAGAAAGCTAGGGCACAATACGGTATTTGACTACTTCTTGAAAATGGTTTTAAATTGTTTATTGGTACATCTTATTCACCGAGTGAAGAGATTTTTTGACGAAAGTGCATTATTTTGCGAAAATTCAAAGCTAAAATTTAACGAATTTAAAATCCCGCCAAAACACTTATTTGCTGCCTGGCGCGTGCAACAGCAGTCGTGACGTCACCCGTCTGTAAACGATGCCGCTGGGAATGGAGCGTTTCCTATTACCCAAATTTTCAACTATTTTTTATTGTTTGTTGCTGGTTATTTCTTGTTATTAATGAAGGTTCGTTTTGAATATAAAATCGAAAACAATTTGGAAAAGCCTACAGCGGAAAAATATTGAAATTAGACGCCTTATTTGTGGGCCTAGCTATAGAAACAACCACTGAGTTTTATTCTGTGGAGCTTAAAACGTAACAACTTCAATTTTGATATGCAACAAAGTCACTTACGATTTTCTGTGAATCTCATTTACACTGCAATTTCGTAGAGTAAATGCAATACGTTGTTGAAGGCGAGAATTATTAGGGTTGGTCCTGAGGTTCGATCCTCGCTTCGGAATATTTTCAGTTGGTTTTCTTTTGTCATTTTCTTTGGATACTAGTTGCTGTTGGTTGCATTGCATAATAATTTTTTCCCGAAAATCAATTTAATTTTTTTCTTTTTCTGAAGGCTTCACAAATTTTTGGATAACAAGCGAATTACAACCATTTGAAACAACCAAAGAAGATTTCAAAAAGGAAATTGGACGTTACTTGCACACCGAAGTTTTTTTTAAAAATGAAAATGACTTGCACATTAAAAGTAAATATCGCCTAATAGACGCAGTTATGTCAGGAAGGTAACCTACTGTTGTATTGTCGCGTAAAAAGTCCAACGAAAAGGACACAAAGCGTTCCGGAACTGCTGCAAGATTAGCATGAAATTTCTACATGTGATGTCACTTCCAAAATAAATTCAATTGTTCACGGCCGTGCACCTGTATTTTTTGCATGATATTCTCTTTCCGGTAAGTTTAAAAATTAAAACTTTTCATGTATGGTAGCAATTTGTTTCAAACACTTGCATGACGTTTAGCAACTATTATGAATTCTTCGAATGAAAACATAGTAGTGCAAAAACAGCAAACAAATACCGAAAAAATTCACACAAAAAATATTATCCCAACCAAGGTTCTTCGAACGTAGGACGTTCTGAATTCCATTACCACTCTTCAATCACGCAGCTATCCTGACACTACTTCTTAATTGCTTCTCTTTATGTTAATAGTGAACACTTCACAGTTTCTTCATGTGAGATGAAGTGAAACGAGGTAGGTAAATGAATAAACAAACAAATTCAATTTTATTGACAAAAAAATATTATTTATCCATGATCTTTAATCTGCAATTAAGAAAAATGGCCCACAACATCCAGTTGTTCCGAGCGTGGTGAGAGAGCGGTTAACGCTCTGGCCTCGCATCTGGGAGGACGCCGCACAGTGTAATATTTTCTAAATCTAGAGGGACAAAAGTCAGTTTTGATAATTGTCTACGCAGGCAAAATAGTTATTTATATTCAAAGTAGATGTATTATACTACTCGGAACAAAGGTTTATTTTCAACGAATTCACGCCTAACAATAGAAAAAATAGTTTCAACAATGGGCTTGCTGTGATCCACCGAACAAGCACTTCAGTCGGCCGCGCTAATCCATTGAGTTTGGTCGATGATTACGCTGTACTTCTACGTGTTAGTAGTGATTTGTGTGTTGCTATTGCTTTTGGCGAGCTTCAAGGTAAGTTTACGCATGATTTTTCCGTGATACAATAGCATCATTAAAACAGAACGAGATTATTTTTAAATAAAAAAAAACTACTGAACCAATTTCAGTTTGAGTTTTAGTTCATTATACCACATTATACCGATCTCTTACTATATTTATTTGAAAGAGCTGCTTATTAGCTACAAGAAATACCTTAATTTTTTGCGCATATTTGCGACACTCATACAAATTTCTTTATTTTCAGCATGACTGCACAAATTTCGCGTACAGAATTTTTCGACTTATGGTTTGCTAACGCAAAACAATCAATCTCTAACTTTCAATTTAAATATAAATGAGTCTCAAATAGAAGCTGTTACATTTTTAAGCTCAGTAGAATAAAAGTCAGGTTTTTTTTTTCTATAGCCAGCCCCACAAATAAGGCGTCTATTTTCGATATTTTTCCGCTGTAGGCTTTTACGTATTGTTCTCGATTTTGTATTCAAAATGAAATTTCATTAATAACAAGAAATGAACAGCAACAAACAATTAAAATAGTTGAAAACTTGGATAATAGGAAATGCTCCATTCCTAGCCGCAGCGTTTACAGACGTGTGACGTCACTCAAGCGACCACCAATCCTAGAGCGTTTTCTGTCACGTGACCAGAGGTAAGAAAAGTATAATTTTTATTTCGCTTTTTTATTAAAAATAATCCACTTTTCTTTTCAAAATTGAATAAAATTAGCTTCCTGAAGCATTAATCTATGAGAATGAGTTCAATTTACGATATTTTTTTAATATTGTCAAATAGCCTATTATGGGAAGCTAAGGCTCCCCTTCCGCATGGCTGGGGAAGATTGTCTGAAACTTTGCCACCTGGCTATGCCAAGGGATGGCTGATGTGGAAGTCTTTGAATAGGCTAAGATCAAGAGTGAGCAGATGCAAAGTCAACTTAGTAAGATGGGGCTATGCTGAGAACAGTGATATCAAGTGCGACTGCGGTGAAGACCAGACTGTCCAGCACATGCTCCAGTGTCAACTGTGTCCAGCAGCCTGTTCGGCAGCTGAACTGTATGATGCCTCAGAAAATGCACTGTAAGTGGCCAAGTTTTGGTCCAGTACAATTTGATGTTTGTGATCGTGTAACTGTATGTTTCTGATACGAAATAAATAAAATACATGTTATAGGTAAAGGGGACTTTAGACGACCTGTTCCCGATCACCTGGCTCCGTTCCCTTTCCCGATTTAACTTCCTCGCGTCGACAGAGTGTTCCATTTGTACGGCCCGTCGGCTGGTCAGATTTGGTTGCTACCGCACTAGAGGCCTACCACCACGCGTATTTCCGTTCTGATCTACACTTTGTATGTTCAATTTAAAAGTAATAAAATTAGTTATTTACTAATATTCTTATATTTAAATTAAATATGTATGGCCCAAAATTTCTCAAAACCACAAATTCTTGGTGTAATCCTGACTGCTTTGTGCGAAAAGTCTAAGAAAAGATAAAGTCGTGTTCCAAGCAATTATATTTACAAAGGCATTCAGTCAGTCACAACTAGCGTTGCCAGGTGTCCCGATTTGCGCGGGACGTCCCGATTTTCGGGGGTCTGCGGATGCGTCCCGATTTACCTTTGATCGGGACGCCAAATGTCCCGATTTTTGAACCAAGTGATAAAAAGTTATCATTCATTGCAAAAAATGAAATCGCGTGTCATACGTCGAGACGCATCGTTCCCAACCAGCAGCCCACTGGCCACCAGAGACAACTGGCCACTGCTAACCTTGAGCATGGTAATAGTTCACTAAACTAATTAATAGAGCGCTAGCGTCGATGGTAGATTCATAGGTCTCCAAGCTGTTATCCTTTCCACCGTTAAACACGCCGTTTCGCTATTGTTGTGTCTGTATCGTAATACATGGTTGTGTATACCCCAGCGCTCTTGCTGACCCGTTCTCTCTTGCCACGCATTCACATGGTCGAAGCTCTCGCTTTTGCTTGCTGGAGATGCGATCGCACTTTTAACTCATTTATTCAGTGGTTGAGTTCGCTTGAGTTTCGTACATATTGCAGTTTCACTAGTCACGGTACGGGATATAAACGTTTCTTTGTAGGTAAGTGTTAGAAAGAACTATTTATACAGTAAATTCATCCACATATACTAAGTTTGTTTATGTGCTTTTAAGGTTTCACCTTACTCGTGGTAACTTGAAGTTTAGTATTCGGGTAGAGAGTTTATTATCTTTGGTTTAGTAATTTTTATATAGTTGCGCGCTTTTACTTAATGTAATTAAAGACTGAATAAGTTTTATGGTTTTTCGACGAAGTTATAATAATAATCTGACGAACGGCAGGAAAGGGGGGAAAAGTGTGAATCTAATTGAATTGCAGAGGTCAGAAAAGGCATCAGTCACCTTTTATTACTTTTACAGGGGAGACATAAAACAGCTTATACTTCTTCCAAAAACGGGAATAAGCAAGTTACTGGCATACATAGAAAGAGATGCACGCAATGGACAATTTGAAACCTTAAACGTAATTTTTAGTGGAAAGTTTATGAATTTATACAAATTTAAAATTTTGAATTTGTACTATTTTGACAGTCAGTAGTTGTAAAATAGGAAATGATCACTGAAAAATCCAACCAAACTAATAGTGGTACTTATTTGGTGGAATACACATATGAATTATTATAACATCAGATTATTAGAAATTATGAAGAATTATGGCATACAGTTACACAAATGGTAATCTTTAAAAAAACAGAAATTATCACAACATTAAAAAAGAAAAGAATAAAATCGCAGGAATTCAGCAGCTTGCCAATTATTTCTAAACATGAAATTATTTGAAAACTAAAATGAGTCGCCTTCCTCATCAGAGCTTTATTGTAGGCGGCCCTGAGTTGTTGGCTACTGCAAAAATTTGCTGATGATGCCAGGTGTTTTCCTTTCATGTAGAGCTTGGTTTGTCTTATGTTGGCCACCTTGCTATACTTTATGGAAATTTTATCACAGGCACTGTCTTACTTGTGTGTTTGGTTTTAAAAAAACTTTAAAAAAAAATTCAAGCCTCCTATGAAAGTGTTGGCACCAATTGAGCATTTTGTGTTCGAAGAGTAGTGGAAAGCCAAGTATGAGGATGGCTGTAAAGCATTTTTCTGCTCCTTAGGTGTTTTCTTTCCACATGATTCAGTCGACAAAGACGATTTCTTGAAATAAGAGCTCTACCATCTCTTGACATCTAAAACTTTGTCTGTATCCAAAGCCATTACTCGGAATACACTTTTCGCCGAAAGAATAATATCCTTATATTGATTTTGAATATAAATGCGCTCTTTTATTTTTGAGTATGCGATCATTAGGGAAGTAAGAGTATAACGTAATAGTGGTATATTTCGGCAAAACGTTCTGTAGCTGTCAAAGTGAGTAAAAACAGTATTACTGAATGGTTTTTATTTTGGCTAGGGCACCTGTCTGGGAAAATTTGCAGTTGTTAGACAGTAGAAGGGATATATTTATCAATGATTTCAAAAGCATAGAACAAACTTCAATTGTACCTTTCTTCGCCATGTCTTCATAGTAGATGAAAAAACGTAGATAACCGGGATGTGAAGTTAAAAATGCCAAAACAATTCACCCACAGCTGGTGAAAGTAGAACATATCTTGTACAGTAATATACTGAAAGGGGGGGGGGGGGTTTGCATGAAATCAACATGATTATTTGCACATTTGAGTTACGAGTTTAATCTGGGAATCAGGGCCGGCGTTAGGATTCTCGGGCCCCGGGTAAGCGATCTTAGGCCCCCTATCCCCGCCCCAAGATATTTTTACTTTACACTTTGGTTTTTTTAGATTCAGAACTTTTTAATACAAAAATGTTCAAAATTATTAGTGCAGATTTTAAAATTTGTGTTTGGTTTCTATTTATTTAGGCACTCAGGCCGGCGGGCCCCGGGTACTTTTGCCCCGCTTAACCCCCCCTAACGCCGGCCCTGCTGGCAATAAAATTTTTGGTCTTACCTCTGTGAATCGTGAGTTCTGCAGCAACAACTCTTTTTGCAGAATCGCAGAATGAAGAATCACTTTTAATATTAATGCCTAATTACTAACATGTTACACAAGTATCAACTTCAGGGCGTCCGAATCTCAAGGAAAAGTTTTCATTAAAAACCTCAGATAAAACTTATACTTGACATTAACGTCAGGATGCTGTTTTTTGAATAGGTTATACATTTTCTTCACATCAAGCGGAGCACCTAAATAGCTTTTTTCCTTCCTGAAAAAACGCGTCTGGCGTTGTTTGAGGGCTGGATTTATCCCTTTTGATCGGATTGTCATAAACATTCTCCATCACCATCTACTTTGCCAGATTTTCCTATCGTTTTGAAGAAAAACACTAAAAAACTTTTAAAAAAATAAAAAAATGATTGTGTAAATATTTCTATAGAGGGATGAATGAGTAGAGCGGGTGCAATTTTGTAAAATAAATGTTAACATTGTTTTTACATCTTTTTTAAAAACACATGTTCTCAAAAATCTGTCGAGATCAGATAAAAACTAGATTTCTGTGTCGCCACACTAACTTTAAAATTTTAAATTTCAAGTTCTGATTTCTTTGTCATCATTTGTTTGATCGGAATCGGTCCAACGCTGTTTGACAGGAAATGTTCTGGGCTTTCAGATATCACTATCCACTTTGACCGATTTCCGCAACGTTTTACAGCAAAAACTGGATAGTTTCACGTGTCAATTTCCCTTTGAAGGAGATGAAGCGGGTTTTTGTAAACCACATTTAGCCAATTTTCTCTTTGTTTTAAGGTATACGTGTGTAAAGTTTCGCCGATACTGTGGATATGTATAAAGAACATTTGAAAAAATTAGGGGGGTGAAGGGGGATGATAGGATGTATTTTTGTAAACCAAAAATGGGCAGTATTTTTTTTCTTTGTTTTAAAGTACACGTGTGCAAAGTTTTATCGAAATTGGATGAAAGCTATGGATTTGTATCAAGAAAATTTGCAAAAATTAACGGGGAAAGTAATGGGGATAGGAGCTGAGTTTTTGCAAACAAATGTAGACAGTATTGTTCTCTATTTTTTTCAACATACACGTGTTCAATGTTTCATCGAGATCGAATAAAAATTGCGAGCATGTATGTCGCCGCAAAAACTTTAAAGCAATTTTTAAAGTTCTAGTTCAAATTTCTCGTTAATACTTCTCCAATAGGAATCAATCCAGAGCCAATAAACAGGAAATTTTATGAGCTTTCAGAATATCACCATCCACTTTAGCCGATCTTCCTACTGTTTTCGAGATATTTGCAAAAAAACTGTAAATTTACTTGAATTAGGGTGGCGGGGAGGAGGGAGTGAGTTTTTTTAAAAAAATTGTTTATTGTCAGATACCTTCATAAGTGCGCATACAACAACTCACGTAATTTTAATCGTAATCGGGTGAGTTGTGTAGGAATGTATAGAAGAGAAACAAACTAACATTTATTTTTACACGTTAAATGAATCGATGTGCTTGTCAATTATCCCCCAAACAGAAAGTGAATTAACATTACCACAGGGACAATTGATACCAATAATGTCCTTTCGAATTTCACCTCGTAGAAGCAAATGGGAGAGGCATCGTATTCTTTTATCAGATATTTCATGCATAAGGGAGTGGGAAAATTTTCTTTTGTTGGTAAGGGTGTCAGGGATTGGATCAAATTGCCAAGTGAAGTGACGAATAATTTACTAAAAACTCTTAAGGAATTTAAAATTAAAATTTGTAAATCGGAAAAGGGAGGGATTTAACACTATAATTATATATAGAAAAAATAAAAGGGGTAATTAGATGACTAGGAGAATTGCCGCCGGAGCGTTAGCTCCATCGCAATTAAAATTATTAATCACAATAGTCCCATGCAAGCCATCAAAAGCTTTTCGGCATACTCTCGTACGTTGTCTATCTGCTGACACAATAATGAAATCTCCTTGCTCTGGGACATTCTTTTAGTTGTATGAGCTGTTGGTAAGTAAACGTCTTGCAGAGCCTTGCTGTCAAAGCACCTCATCAATGATCTCACTGTTGCTCCGTGAAACACGAATAGCATTTCCATGGGCATCTGTTACAGCAATACGAAAATAATCATTCCATAGTAAGTTTCAGCTTGCTAGGAGGTACAGAAAATGGTGTTGACAGCAAATAACGTTATCTAATAGGTAATACAAGATTTTTTAAATAATAATTTACAGTATACTATTATGATTGTAATAATATTGCATTTTATAAGTACTACTAATACTTAGCATACAATGTTATCACTTCATAATGAAACTTATAAGTTACTAATAGTGACAACTTTAATTCGTTAGTATTATGACACTAACAAGGTTATTACTTTTTACAAGAAAAAAAATTAAAACATTCAAACGCAAAAGTGAAAAATTAACAGACTTACAATCAGGGGGCCTGTTTGTATTTTGATATTAAATATCCCTTCCAATTCACAAATTATAATCTAGTCGTTCCCAACCGGGCGCGGCACCGACCAATGGTGGGCGTTAAAGAGGTAAGAGTGGGCGTTTTTGCTCCAAGGTGAATTTAGAGGCCGTTTAGGACCAATCACCGCTCCGTGCTTTCCAGTAACATATCTGACTCATTTGATTTTTCTACGCACAATAGGGATACTTTCTTGACTGAATACTCACACCTTTCTGGACACACGGATATATCAATATCAAAATAATCGAGTTTTGCAAAAAAGAGAATAAGGTTGACACATGCGATTTCTGACCTCAGCGATTCATTTGTATTGTGTGCCAATTTGATATGTACCTACGTGTGTTGGTGCTAGGTAATTTTTTGTTTTCAGAATTCCATCAAAATGAGCGATTCGGACATCAATCCCATTTCAAAAACAGATGTTGCCACGAGTACTCCGAGAAAGAAAAAACAACGGAGAATGTGTTCTTTTCTTGATATTTGGATAAAAAGTTATTCATTTATCAAACCAGCCTTAAACAGCAGATTTAAAGCATATTGCACATTGTGTCAAAAACAGTTCAGCATATCTCATGGTGGCAAAAATGATATAGAAAAACACCAGAAATGTAACGAACACAAGAAAAAAGAAAGGAGTGCCAGTTTAACAACATCATTGAAAATATTTTTGAACACTGATCAAATGAGCACCCAGGAAGAAAAAGTGATAGCTGCTGAAGTCACAAAGACATACCACTCGGTCAAGCATACCTTGTCATTCAATTCACTCGATTGTGAATCAAAACTCGATCGTACTTTGTATAACGATTCGAAAATTGCCGAGAAATTATCACTTGGAAGAACAAAGGCCAGTGGGATTGCACATAATGTTTTGGGTCCGGCATCTACTCAAGAAGCGATCGAAGCTCTCCAAAACGATACATTTTATAGTATTGCTACAGACGCCTCCAATCATGGTGGAATAAAATTTTTCCACTGATGGTAAGATTTTACAGCCCAGCTACAAATTTAAAAACTTGCGTACTTGATTTTTATGAAGACGCGAATGAAACTGCGTCAGCCATGTATAAAAATATAGTGAGACGGCTGAAGGAGCACAATATTGACACTAAAAATCTAACTAGTTACTGTGCAGACAACGCAAATGTGAACTTTGGGTGTCGCAATTCAGTTTTTCAGTTACTACGCGATGATAATGGCAAAATTTTGTCAGTGGGATGTCCTGCACACATTTTGCATAACAGTGTAAAGCATGCTTTGGGTTTGAGTAAATTTGACTTGGAGAATTTTATCCTGAAGCTGCATAGTCATTTCTCATACTATGCAAAACGAGTTCAAGCTTTATGAGACGCATGAATCTGAATTTGCTCCAGTATTGCGACATGTAAAAACGCGATGGTTGTCACTTCTCCCCGCTGTTGAACGTGCTATGAAATCATTCGACATCCTGAAAGATTACTTTATTTATGGGAGAAACGAATGTCCTACTGCGCTCTGGATATTCTTTAATTCTGAAGAAACAGAACCTTACCTGGCTTTCTTCCAAAATGCACTGAAGGTCCTACAAGATGCCGTATTGAGTCTTGAAAACGAAACATTGCTGTGTTTCGAAGGTTACGATATAATGGTCAGACTCGCTAAGAAATTGAAACAGAGGATTGAAGATGAATTTGTTGGCTTCACGTGCGGCAATTTATTCAAAAAGTTGCCGGATGAAACAGTTTCAAAAATGAAAACAGATTGCTGTGCTTGGTACAGAAATGTTTTAAATTACATAGAAACCAAATACGAATTCAGTGAAAACAAATTCGACATATTCAAGCCACTTTCTTTGCAAGATGACTCTTTCACTTACGCGTCAATGGTTAATATACTTGAAAAACTAAAAATAGACTCGTTTTTTGAAATGGATGAGCTTTTATGAGGAAGTTTGTAATGTGAAAGACGTAGTGAAGGCAGCAGTGCAGAATAAATACTTAACGCCGCTACAGAATGGCACAACATATTTCAGAATCAAGATCTCTTCAATCTGCAAAAACTATTTGCTTTCATGGCATCAATACCGGTTTCAAACGCGGCAGCTGAAAGGATATTTTCCCAGACTAATATAATTTGGTCTGACAGACGAAACCGATTATCACTGGAACATGTCAAAGCAGAAATACAAATTAAAACCAACTTCAGTTTGTCGTGTATGGAATTTTATAACTACGTTGTAAAAAACAAATCTATGTTAAAAGCAGTAAAATCCAACGCAAAATACAATTTTAATAAAAAATAAATATACTTAAGTATAACATAAATAATTACCTAAAATTAAACTATAGAATATACTGTTTTGCATTATATTTTGTTAATTGTGCTAGTCAACAATTCTATTATTATAAAGTTTAGTATTAACGTTCGTAAGTTCCTATCATATGATAGACAGATCTTTAATAGAAATTTCTTCTGTTCTGTCTAAATTATAAAAATAAACTAGAATTACCTTAAAAAAACTTTTTTTTTTGGCTGTCCCGATTTGTAACCCTGAATCCCGATTTTTTTGGTCTTCTGTCCCGATTTTTAGCAAACCGAACCTGGCAACACTAGTCACAACAGACTTTTACAAGTATTTGATGGTGAAGATTCCGGAATTTCTAGCGGGATGCCACATGAAATGCCTCAATACTCTCGTTTTTGTTATGATAGACGGCAGTGCGGTTAGGGTTGCAATCCATACTTTATTACAAAGTATCGTACTTTATTTTTGACTGTTGTACTTTATTCTTTTTCCCACCTGCAAGGTATGCGAAAATGCCTTTTTGAAAAAAAATAATATATACAATATATGTAAGTGAATTTTCTTATGCTAGTTCCACAACTTCTTGCTAGAAAAAGTGGCCTATCACTTAGGGATTTTTCGTCCGCTTGCATCCTCTGATCTGTGTACTTACGGCATCGTTGTCGGGGCAATAATAGTAGACCATTCATATTGTTGTACCCATTCGGACTCATGTACGCTCGCCATTATTTCTGAACGGAACGGTAGATTGATAAATGGAGAATTTGTTGTTTTCTGATTCTCGTCGTTTTGAGATTGGATACTTCAACTCCCTAATTTTTCTTGTACATTGTTTAAAATAGCAATTAATTGAGATTCCGTTTGCGATAGTGATAATGATACACCAGTAACTCCAAAGGAAGAAAAACTGAACAAACCTCAACAATTACAAAAATATAAAGATTTTTTAGAGAAAACATAATTGGATAAGATGGATCCTCTCTTTGCGAATTGCAGTATCTGTACTTTGAGTTTTACTGTACCGTTACCTGATAATAAACAGTTAAGTCAGTAAATATCGATTTTCAGTAATTTTCAGAATATTGTGAGCACGATCTTATGTTGAATAAATTTTAATATAATATACTGGTCAGGTTCTTAGGTTTGATAACCTAACTTTAATACAAATATAAAGTATCATACTTTATTTCTGGTTTGTATACGTTGTCATAACCATAAATAATGCGGAAATAATTTATTTTGGTAAACTATACAATTCAGTTCCAATTCAATTCCAAACGACACATTACTGCTAATGATGACACAAAATAAATGGAAGATGGTGGGAAGGAAGAAACAGAGCATCCTTAAATTTAAAAATGAATGTTTATTTATTTATAATACTATATTTAGAATGTGGCTCCAGCTGTAACACTGAAAGGAAACGAAAAATTAATAGAATATTCCATAAGCCAGAAGATATATGTATTTAAGGCAATAAATAACTAAATTTGAAAACACTTTTTCTCTTTCAAATACTTTTTATTTTCCTCTTCAAACGACAAATATACTTTATTGTTTTCTAAATAAGTTGGCAAGTCTATGCGAGGTGTGCCATAAAAATTTGTGAATCTTTTACAACTTGTAAGGTACCCTTTAGCTCGCCAAAATCATTCCCGCTAGCCATCATAGTAATAGTATATTCCATAGATCGATTTTGAAGTCACTTATGTTGAACTTGGAAATTTATGTAAGGTTGTTGTCAACTTGAAGGGACGTTCATGCATTCATTTCCCTAGTGAAAACTCATCATTAGAATCATTTTAAAGTATATTCATTATATCCGGAAAAATTTAGTTTAAGAGATAATTTGGTTTGTTTACGTTTTGAAACACACCATCAGAAAAGCTAATATTTGAGATAACTTGGAATTGAGTAAAGCTACAGCTGCTATTTTATCACCAGATTTAGTCAACACTGTACTGAATATTTTGATAGTAAAATTGATTAATTTGGAAAAGTTTATTTAGTAGTTTTAATTAAGAGAAAAAATCAACTTTTAACTAAAATTAATATTATAGAGAAATTTATACCAGTAGATAGCATAAATTAAGGGATAACGAATAATAGTTGTTTCGATTAAAGGTTTAAGCGTTGTCGGATAGTCAAAACTTTAAAGGTAGTTTGTCGTTAATTGTTGATGAAGCGCGTAAGATCGCGCCAAGTTGGTGACGTCATAGGCTTCAAGAAGGTGACCAGACCATATTTTCAATCCACCAATCGGGAAACTTTTTTTTTTTTTTTTAAAAAAAAAAAAAGGTCGCCGGCTTTCTCCAGGGGCAGTGAATTAAGTTCTAACAATTTAACACTAATTCCCACAGCAGGAAGAAAATACCGAAATACCTCACATAGGAAATATTTTAATATCCTTATGATTTGAGGCATCTGTCATTACACGCACTGCATTCAATGTTTTTCATTGGCTAAATGATGCGTAATATCAGACTTATGCTAAATGCAGAAGAACATGCATTCATTGAATATCCGAATCAGTGATGGTTTTCTTAATAAACAGATATTCTTTTTCAGTTTAGAATTAAATACACACTTTCGTTTCGGTGGTGACATTATTTTCTTCTCACGCTGTTATTAAATCAAACAAACTTAACACAGGCAAAAACATCCCACTGTTTACTGCACGTCTTCCATCATAAAAAAAAAGGTTCAACTAAATGCTAATGTAACATCTTCAACTTTAAAAGCACGTGCAACATAATATAACAAGTAGCCGACAATAATGAATAGGCGCGGCGGGTAAATGTTAAAAGATACGCCAGCCGCAACAATGGATAGAAGTGATGAAATGAATTCATGCATTTGCAAAAGAACAGAAAAATATTTAAAAGGAAATAATACTTTTGACAGTTAGGAAAGGTTTCCTGAGGATACAGAAAATAGTCAAGAATGTAAAACGACGCGGGGGGAACGCAGGCCTTGAAATCGGGACTTTTGGGTCCCGATTTGGATTTTAAAAAAATCCGGGACAAAAGCTGAAAAAAAAGGACTGTCCCGACTAAATAGGGATGTCTGGTCACCTTATTCAAGGTTAATCCTACAGAAATACTTTTGAATGCTAAATTAAATTAAAACAGGTAGAATGTAGTCACAGGAAGCCCTTGTACAAATTGCAACTCAAACAATTTAGTACTTTCAAAGATATTATCTAAAGAAAAAAGTTTCTGACGTCAGAGGCCGGGGGAAGCTTATATAAGGCCATGCAGCCGTCATGATTTGGTGCTCATTCTCACAGTGAATTTCAATGAAGTAACACCGTGTCAGTTAGCAGAGTGCTAACAGCCTAAAAAAGTCATGCTTTGATACCTTTCAAGACACACGTCCTGTGCGGAAACGAGCGAGTAACTGCTTCAAGGTTGACTATGAAAGAATAACTCATGCTAACCTGTTGGAAGAACTCACTATCCTTTTTAAATATATACTCAACAATTGTATCTTTCTAACAACCCATAATCTGAATATCTATCTAGAATTATTTCATTATAAACAGGAGTCTGAAACACAATTTCGCACGTTCTTAGACGAGGTAACCACACGGGCTGATGTTGACTTCCTACAGACTATTAATGAAATGTTATTACCACTTTATGAGGAGGTTACTTCGCCATATAATGCAGCTGTTAGCTATTTTCAGCGCCTACAAGAATACGAAACTGAGACTTTAACAAAAGTGCATGCTAATCTTCAAAACTTCTGTGAAAAAGTACTCCAAGCTAGGATTGTGTATGCTGCATCTCACTCACAGCTGACTTCCTCTGTCCCACAGCTGATTGAGGATACTGACACATATTCATTACAGCCTGAGCATAGTCACGGTGAACAACTACATACAACGTTTACTAGCATTTATGTTTTAAATGTTCAGGCAACAAATTATATTTCTAGTAATGAGGAGAACAACTTGGTACCTGAATCACAAACAATAATTAATCAGGCTTTGGAGTAGCAGATAGTTCTGCTAACCAGTGGGTCATTTCTAGTGAAAGTAATTATCCTTTGTAACAAGATTCAACACTTCCAATAGTTACAGTCATTACGCAGTCACTACTGAAGATTGTACACTTTCTAGTAACCCATTTACAGCTCAAATGGCTGATTTTTCAGAAATAAATAAGTTATCAGATGTTAATAGCCTTACCCATGATATACAGATAGTTAGTGAGCAAAGTTGTCGGGAAATTCCTACTATTATTACTCTCGCGGAGGATGTGTGTACTTCTACACCAAACCTAGTAATAGCTGATTCTTTGCTTACTAAAACTCTTGTTAATCAGTCAATAGAGACCCACTTTTACAACCTCAAGCCATTCCACATTGTCAGGATGTTAATACCCCTGTTACTGATGCTGATAATGATATTTCTATTGATAATGAGCTTAACATGCTTTCAGAATGTGTATTTTTTGACGGAAACTAACATCACTACAGATAGTGAATCAGTAATAACTTTTGAATCTAAAATAACTGATTCAGTATGGACTTCACCCTCACTTCAAATTGAAGAGCTGGTTATTACACCAAATAAGTTGCATGAACCTGTTGTAACTGTTATCAATATAATTAATTCTAAATATTACACCATGGTAATAAATAGTTGAGATGTTGACATTAATTTTACTGATTTGAGTACTTTGCAACTCCCTACAAGTGAGACTAACAGTTTCCCTACTGATAGTGTTCCCAATAATTCTGATGATTCTGTCAACCCTATTGTTTCCAGACCTGTGTGTAATACATAATACTTTACATGATATAGAAGCTAAAGCATATTATCAGGTGATTGAGGACACGCTAGCTGATTTCAGAAATTCTGGGGTAACCTGTACGTCAGACCCCCCAACACAACTTATGCAACCTGATGTTACCTTAGATGAAATAAATAGTAATCAACAACCATTATTCGATTTGATTAATAGAAATGACAGTGACTTTATACAGACCGTGAAATCTGACCATTCTAATACCCCCTACAGACGACCTGATTTGGTCGGCCTGACCATATCAAGGTCGGGCCACACTAGACTAGGGATGGCGATCTGAGATAGATTAATCGAAGAATCGATCTTTTGGACCCCAAAAATCGATTTTTTTAAATCAATTTATAGTAATGAATCGATCCAGTGAATCGATATTTCACCCGTGAAAATCGAATGTGAAAAAACCACTTTCTACTTGTAATGCACTTGCACATGAAAGTCAGCGTTTAAACAAACAATTTAAACACTATTTATTGCAAGCAGTTGTGTACCTGAAGTATGATCATATGCTTTACTGGCAAGAACAAAAAATTATCTTCACTTTTACTCAACAGTCAAGACGTATATCTGTACAGTGGGATCATCAGCACCTTGCGAGCACCTTTTTTCTTCGGCAGCATCGCAAGTGATGAGCGGAACTGCATGGATCCTATTAGACTGTTATTCCTGAAAAGCTAGGACATTAAGCACTGGGAACTGTAAACTATATCATTTCAAAACTGTTTTATGTAACCAACAAATTTGTGACAAAAATGTCTATTTGTATACCTGATACTTTCGTTTAGTTGCAAAACAAATTTTTAATTAGTTTAAAAATGATAAAAGATCGATTATTATAGTGTCCTTTATGTTTCCATGATTGGAATTGTATTTAAAGTATGAACACGGAAAAAAATCGAAAAAGATCGATTTTTAGTAAATCGATCTTTTAGAACTCGATTATTTTGTGAATCGATTTATCTAACTTCGACTCGAATCGATTCAAGAATCGATCTTTTTCGGAGAAAATCGCCATCCCTACACTAGACCGCACCGCAACCGGGGCGCACCGCACCGTCACTTTTCTTATTGTTGTCACTCACTCGATTGAAGTGAGTTCAAACGATACCTCGTGTCGGCCGACACACGGCCGTGTGTTGGCCCGGATAAATTTGGTTTATATTTTGACGGTGCGGCCCGGTGTCGGTCTGCTGTCGGGCTGGTCGATATGGAGAACTGTATAGAAAGAGTTCGGAAATTTCCGGTCCTTTACGACTAAACATTGTTTTAACGTTACTAATTGCTTTAGAAGTGTGTCCTTTTTTTTCAGCCTCACTTCAGGTTCATCAAATATTCGTAAAATGTAGTTAGGGTCCTTGCATGTTCGCATTAACAAATCAAATCTTTGCCAGTGGTGAAAGTCGATTTTAAGGCCTGTAAAAATTGCATCCGAGATCCTGATTTTGAACCGGGGACCTTTCGTACCCACATCACTCGCCGCAAGCATCTGAATCTAGAAGTACTGGAAAATATGTATTCAATCATATAATAAAGTACATTTGTGTTTGGCATGGCAAAAATAAATTATAAGTACGTTTATTTTATTATGTTTGAATAATAATTTTTGATTATAACCAGATTTGTCTCTTGTCTCAGAAGGTTATGGCGTACGATTGGGGAAATGAAAGTCCCTGGTTCAAATCCCTGTCTCAGCTGTAATTTTTATGGGTCTTAAAATTGACATTCACCTCTGGAAAAGCTTTGATTTGTTAATGCTAAAATGTTAGGACGCCCCGTGTTACGAATTTCACGTTAATCTGTAGTTTTCCTTTTCAAATTAGGTGACGACAATAGAGGTGTACTGCGCAGCCGATAAGTAACTCCGTGATTGGAATTTTTAGATCACATGAAATTATTATTATTTTACGGAATCTTTGCGGTCTGCATTAAAATAAAAATGTATAATCTTATTCTTTTTTGTTAAAAAAAGTATTGAGTGACTCGAAAAGGAACCTCAACCAAAACAAACACGTTAAATGTGAAGTGAGTGACGCTTCACATTTAATCGTGACTATATAGAATTACACGAAAATCTTTCAATACAGTGTGACGACCATTTGTTAAAACAGTTTTGGAATACTATTTTTGTGCATAAGAGATCGAAAAATTAGGAGATAACAGGAGTCACACAAAAAAGTATTTTAGCGTACTTTATTACCTTCGTAGATTATAAAGTACAGTACTCTATAATAAAGTACGGGTGGTAGCCGCAGCTACGATACCGAAATCACTTTTAAGGTAATTTTTGAACATTAATTCCGTGAAACAGTCACGTGTATACGTTAAAGGAGACCGAGTAGGAACCCGTCCGTCACACGGCCGTGCTACGGACCAGTGTGGACGTGAGGGGGGCGAGTCGTCACACGGCTGAGTGACGGTGCGGTGCGGTGTAGTGTGGCCCGACCTTCATCCGTAAAATCAGGTCTCGCAACTCGCATCCACACGAGGCCTGATCTGCAGTCTGCTTTGTACAGTCGGTAATCATGCCTCCTGCTTTGTCGAAACAACAGACAGTTGCACTTGTTTTATAGCGTTAAGTGTTAATTTAGAAAACAAAAGAAGAATATTAGCTATAGAATGGCTTAAGAAAAGAAATGAATTTAGCCACATGAAGTTAATTAGAGAACTTGACAGTGATGATTATCGCAGTTATTTACGAATGGATTGCGAAAGTTTCATCGAGCTATTAAATTTATTGAAACCTCTTATCACCATCATGAGAGAATCTGTTGCAGCGGAAGAACGATTAATTGCAACTCTTAAAGTATTTGGCAACAGGCAGGGAGTATGTTGATCTCAAGGTTAGCACTGCAATCTCTGCAGAATTACTGTCACAAATAATTCCTGAAACATGTGAAGCAATTTGAAAGGTTTTAAAAAACTTTATGTAGATAAGAATTTTTTAAATATAACCTCTTTATTAAAAAAAAATATGACAAGGATAACTATTATTTTTAATTTTCACAAAAAGTATTTTTAATTTTACCAATCATATTAATATCATTTTTTCATGATCAAAAATTCTTTCAAAACTGTCCCTTGGCCTTCAATTGCAGCATTTGGTTTTTGAGAACATTGTACCAGAAAACTGTTATGTTCTTTAACAGATGTTTGTGATGGTGATGCCAACTCTGGTGAAACTGTTCGTAATGTATAGCTGTTGTGAATGGGAATGGGTGCAGAGTTGAAAGATGGATTATATTCGGGATGTAATATTACCGTGGTATTATCGCTACTTGGCGTGTCAGGTCTTGTATTGGTTACAAGTGTTTCCCTTGGTGATTTTGACTTAGGGGAACGGGACATAGTGTTTTTAGTAGAAATAGGTTTGGTTAAATTATTTTCTGGTTGTGGGAATGAACGGTAATCATTTGCATTACATGAATATGATTCCGGAGTTGGTATGTAAGGATGTTATTGTTAACATTAATCGAAGATTGTATAGTTAATTGTTCCAGATTGCCATAAAACATAGCTACCGAAATTAACTTTTCAGCGACACATCTTTGAAACTGAGTCATTTCTTCAATTGTAATCCCATTGCTCTCCAAAAACTGTCAGTGGAATTTTCCTCAGCAGAAATTAACCTTTGAGCTGTATCAATTAGCTGTTCTTGTTTCTTCTGAAGGTCAGTCAAACGTATTTTACTTTTGTGTACTTCTTTTTCAGATGCCTAAAACAGAAAATGAATTGTTAAATATAGCCAGACAATATGAAAGAATGTGGCAATTTAATCACTGCATCTGCTCGATGGACGGCAAGCATATTGTTATTTTAAAACCAACGAGAAGTGGATCACTATTTTATAATTATAAGGGGACATTTAGCGTCGTACTGTTTGCAGTCGTTAACGTCAATTATGCGTTCCTTTACGTGCATTCCGGCACCAACGGGGAGTGTATCAGATGAAGGCATTTTAAAATGCACGAAAGTTTTATAAGAAATTAATTGCAGATGAGCTACAGCTGCCAGAAGCGTCATTTTTGCCTAGAACAAATACATTGGCTCCATGTGTTCTCATTGGCGACAATGCATTTGATCTGAATGAACATATCATAACACATGAAATTTTTAATTACGGACTTTCCAGTGCTATAACGTTTTCGGCATTTTGGCAGCACGTTTCCGAGTATTCCAGAAACGCATACATGTGGATATTAAAAATGTTGATAAAATAATAATGGCCAGTTGTCTCTTGCATAATTAGTTGAAAAAAATCTGTGAATTATATTACAAATTCATGTATTGATAACGATGTTGAAAATGAGACATTACAACCATGGCAATGGCGGCAACAGAATGAATTATTACCATTTCAAAGAAAATCTTTGTATGCTTCCAATAATTCTACTAACACCCCTCGTTCAGTGACAGCTTCCTCCATTGTGACGTCACAAACAGGTGTTTACTGTTCGAAGGTCTCTGAGCAACTGAGGTGAAATCGGCCTGACTAAATAATGTCAAGCTATACACGACCTGATGTGTTCAGACCCTAAACAGATCGGCCGACTCTGCCACCCGAAAAGGATTAATCAGGCGACAAGCCTACACACCATTAGTAGTTTCAATACCTGTGTCGGCTCCATCAATGGGATTCTAGGCCCCTAATTACCATAAATCATCAAACCCTGTCATCAAGCTGTCATAAAGGCAATTAATCATCGGGACCACCCACGTCACAGTGGAACTCCAACCCAAAGGGGTCACGGTCACCACCTGGTACTGAATCGTCTTAATGGTGTCATAAATGTGTATAATATGCAAATGAAGCCACGTGCCACTTCTTAACGCAAGTTACGGGTCATAAATTGTATACTAATGAGGGTCGGTCCCTTTTTTTGGAAGCAGGTGTGATCTCAAGTCGTAAATCGTCTAAATGGGTTTATTTATTTTCTCAAACCGCCCTACGAGGCCAGGGTACAAAACCTCAATTACATGGTCTTGAATAATTAATTACTTGGTAATTCAATTGATTACGCTCGAAATGCAGTATAATATGCATTTTTCTTTTTATTCTGGGTCCTCGGTTCAATTTTTTAAAGGAAGTTTTACATATTTTAATTTGTACTAGGGGTGTGACCATTCAAATAGTCAGTATTTTTTCTCAGTATTATAATGGCGTTTAATTCAATTAAATCGGAGCAGTGGTTTAAAAGATACAAATATTAACACTTCTCAGCTCCAACCGGTTGGGCTCGGGGGCTGATGCGTATTGTAAGTAGGCAGCCCGGCTCTCCGCGTGCCCCCCCCCCTCCCGCACGCGTAAATAATGGCTTCACTACGCGCCCACCCTCTGCCCGCCGCAGAAAAAAAGGGCGACACCTGAAAAAAAAAAAATCCCATCTACCGCCATTAATTTCTTCGTCTGACCATCTGTTTTGAGAGGTGTCCTCCTAACAACACGTTCTTGGCCGCCCCGCCACCACTTCATGATAAAATTGTAGATTGCGCAGGTTTCAGTCCTTGAATTCAGAGTATAGCTACGCGTTTTATTTTTTTTATTCGTTGAATACCAAATAATCCGTAGACATAGTATGTACATTTTATGCTAGGAAAATGGCTTGTCCTCATCATTTCCGTCTCTAATGACCTCAACGTCCACGTGATGTAAAATAAAAAAATAAAAATCTGTGGCAGATGCATGAAATAGTAACTTACATTCAGTAAATACTCAGGAAGAAATATCGCAATATAGCTATGTTTACTTACGGGACGTAGTGATATCATTAAGATCTTATGATAAAATGTCACATTAAGCTCAATTAATTCAGGAATGCAACCAATACATGTGTTTATTATGAAATTTTACATCGACAAACACCTAGGTTATATCCCAAACATCACCACAGTGCGTGTGGAGTAAGGCCAACGACATTACTGATATTGACTGGTACCCTTCAGAATCAATAATCCATGAATTCACCTAGAGTGATTTGGGGAAACCATGGAAACCCCAAATCTTGATGGACGGTTGGGGATTCGAACCGCCTTCCTCCCGAATGCGAGACCAGAGTTCAGATAAAGTAACTTACATGTGTAGTAATTTATCAGTAGTTAATTCCACACTTATTTCAATTAACCATATCTTCAAACACAAAGTATAAATTTTTCAGCTGGTCGTAGTTGGAGCAGTATCAAAATCTTTGATACACTTTCAAGTGGATGAGGTCACGGGTAACTGCTAGTTAGAACTACCCTATCCAAGATGGCTTATTAACAATTGAATCTTTGTGGAAATGATGTCTAATTCTTCCACAAGTATCCCCTTAGAACAAAAAAGGCAAACAAATTTACTTTGCATGCTGAAGCTATATATGAGCATTGTCCAAAATATAACTTGAGAGCAAATAATGACACAACGGAATTTTTACGAAAGGTACAGGCAAAACCAGCAACTGCGAATGATGTAATGCTACTATATAACTTGATATGCTGTTGATCGGATCATCTCGACGAAGGAATACTTAGCGGGCCTTCCTTTTAGAAGAAACCGGGTTCAAATCCCTGTCCAGCCAGCTTGACTTCTGTTTTCCAAAGCATTCACGAAACTACTCCAGGAGAATGTCGGGACGTTCTTTCGAAAGGAGATGACAGAGTCACTCCGTATTCCTGGTCCAAAGGCATACAAAACAATTGTGTTGGAATATGATGTGCCATTCCTTTACTTCCGTAATGAGTATCTCAGTTCAAGTGAAAAATCTCCCCTTTATGTCTTCAACGGCTTTGATGACATTTTGGTGATATAAACTATTTCGGTTTTCACTACTTAACTGCGGATATTTTTTTTACTATCCCTAATTATCTATTTTTACATTAAATGAGGTCTTTAGTGAATAAAAATGACTATAATGAAAAGACTAAACGCTGGTGCAAAAACTGAACAGCAGAAGGTTGTAAAAATTTGTTATTTAAGCTGATTTTTGTTAAAAATCTGTTAAGTAAAAAAAAAAAAAAAAAAAAAGAAAAAAAAAAATGATTGTTGAGACTGTCTAGTATTTGAACAAAATTTCTTTTTTCAGTACACTACAAAGCATTAATCCATTGATATGATATTAAGAAGGGAATTGGTGAAGGCACAAGTGTTTCGAAGCACAAAAATCGATGCTGTATTTCGATCCAAAGGTGGATCAACAAACTATTAAGCAGCTGGTCGCAATGCGTCATCTCGTCAGCGTATATGTCAGTGATGACTGAATGCTCGAATGATTGCAAGTCACATATCGTTACATGCACGAAGGACCGACAATACCGTTAAAAACCACCAAGTTTTTTGAGAGGCATTTCTTGTTTTTATACGCATGAAGTCTTTAGTTATCAACCTAAAGATGACAGAATGAAGTCACAAAATTTAACATAATCTCATTCAAATGGTTGTTCTACAGATGTTTCATTGTAATTAAACCGCCCCTTAAATATTTTTATAAGGGTTGCAGAGAACATAGTAAATAGAATCTGGCGAAAAAACAATTTAGTCCAGCACAATGAAGAGTTTGGTCTGGTTGTCAATCTGTCCAAGAACAAGGTTGTAGTCTTATCTAAGAGAAAATTCCAGGTAACCCTATCAATAAAAGTCAATAAGACCAAGCAAGTGTGCACATTAAAATATTCAGGCACTGTGGTGGACGAGCAGGGTAACTGTAAGAAAGAAATCAAATCGAGAATAGAACAGTCCAGGAGACAATTTATCAGCATGAAATTTATTTCATAAGATCAGATCTCAGTCTGCAATTGAGAATGGGAATGATTCATTGCTATGTGTTCTCCATTTCTATTTCTTTATGGGTGTGAAAGCTGTACCTACAGAAAAGAATTGAAGCTTTCGAAATGTATTTCTATCGTCGTATCTTAAGCCTCGTATCCACTTCAGCACGCTCAGGCGAATGAGCCGCTCATTCATTTGAGCACGCTCGAACGATCGCGCTCAAGGAAAAGGAAATTTTGGTCGAATGAGCCTGGTATCAGTGCTCAGAAAACGCTCGGCTATTGACGTGACGTCACGCATAGCTGCGGCCTTTATTATTATCCATACGATGTCAAAACAGAGAAGAAAATTACCAAGTTGATGGATTACAGAAAGTCATCGTCAGCGAAGAAATTATCTTAATAATTTAATTCGCGAATTGACTTTAGAAGAAGACAATGAGCTATTTCAAAACTTAACGAGATCGATTTCGAACATTTGCTGTCATTAGTTGGACCTAATATTAAAATGCACGATACGCCTATGCGTGAGGTGATCCCACCAGAAGATAAAATTTATAATAACTTTAAGATTCCTAGCCTCAGGAAGTCCCTACACAAGCCTGCAGTACTGTATGTTCAAAGTATATAAACAAAGCATCATTCGTTTAGTACGGGCAGTCTGTGATGGCACTATTGAGTCACTCCAAAATTATATGAAGGCTGGTACCTAGTTTTAATTTGTGTTTACAAATATAGATTTAAAGGTTATTTTTATGTTTTTTTTTTAAATTATGGCATTGATTTCAAGTTTTTAATAAAAATGGTAAAACAATTATATTGCCTGGCACAAAATCAATGTGATTTTAGGCACTTAGGATCTGAATTTCGTAACACCAAATTCAATCAAAATCCGTTCAGCTGTGAGAAATACTATTAAAAAAGACTTAGCACTTCCCGTTATAGAAGTTCTCTTCTGTTTTTATCGTTTTCGCCTGAATGACCCTAACTGACTTGTTATTTTTTTCTTTACATCATCAATACCAAAGTTTCATATCTCGCTGATTTCACTCCATGCACCTTATTTTTTTGTTCGATTATAATACTGGAGCTGTCCCATAACACCCTCTTTGATTCATACGCATCAATTAGAGTTAAGCAAGTTTCATTGTCCCACGTGCTCGCGCTCATTGTAGAAACCGCCAAATACCGTCCACACTGAGCGCCGAACAAACACTGGCTCGCCTTTGAGCATTCCAAAATACCGACAACCGATCGGCTCGCCCCGAGCGCGCTTGCTGTCGTTCGTTGCGAGCGTGCTCAGGCGTCCACACTTGAACCGCTCGCTTCACTGAGCGGCTCATTCGCCTGAGCGTGCATAAGTGGATACGAGGCCTTACACATATCTTGAGATGCTTAAAATCTCAAACAAAGAAGTACTTCATCGGATAGAGAAACAAAAAGAAATGCTCCCCACGATAAAGCATAGGAAAACACAATATCAAGGACACATTATGCGAGTAGGCACCAGCTACTGCAACTCATCATTGAAGGGAAGATATAGGGGAAGAGATCTGTTGGAAGGAGATGGATTTCGTGGCTGAAGGACATTCAGAGATGGAACAACTGCACGTCAGAAGAGGCTTTCTATGTTGCAAAAATCACAAACGGCTGATTTCAGTTATACATCTCACAAATTGTACATTAGCATAGGGTATTACATTTTCTAGCGGTAAATTACTATATTACTAACAAAATATGATCACACGATCAGATACAGGAGATAAATGAATTCGGTATTAAGGACTTAGTGCATGCCTATTGTTTCTGAGTGGGGTGTCCGTTTTTTCCTTAAAAAATAACATACATAGTGCATACCATATCGTTGTGATACTGTCAACTATATGTAGTTTTTGCCCTCTAAATCATTTGGATCATGATGGTAATATCATGCTCTGATAAGATTTCTTCTTCTGCTGATTATCGAAGACTATCATATCTACTGAAATAGAAAGTTTATACGGATGTGTGTGTGTTATTTAGATCGTATCAGTGTGTGCCAGTAAAACGTAGTAACATATCGTCATTGTTTGCTGCGTAATGTTAACTATACCAAAACGTTTCGGTAGTTTGGATACCACGGTAAACACAGGGACCTCTGTACTACGTAGTATTATCGGATTATGTTAGATAAGCTTGTAAAGAGCTGGTCGTCCTACCAGTGACACCACGCTTTGTGTACTTCCTTCGGGAGGGTCCAACCATCCGTCAGCATATTTTTCAGTTCTACCCGTGAACATCGACAAACGTGCATTCAAGGTATAAAGCTATACTCTTTTCCTCAGATACGTGATCGAAATACATCTCTGAAGTTTCAAAATTCTATCCTCGACCATCACATAAGTTTTCATCAATTACAGAAAAATCTTAAGATAGAATCGTAATGGACCCCACATAGACATCACGTACACCAAACACTCGCTAGCATACATTGTAAACATGTATTATGCGTCACTTCCCACTTATTTCCTTAAAAAAGGTGTGAAAAAAAATGATTAAATTACTTTAAGCCACAAAATTCCATAATTATAGTAGAAGTTGGAAAAATTTATTTAATTTCACTTCACGAAAAAGTCACGATTTACATCTGCATGCATTACACAGCAAAGTAGTATCTTTATGAAGTGTATTCATCACTGAAATGCACTAAAGAAAAGCGTGATATCTATGTAAATCGCGTGTTCGGCTGATAAGGTAGTCTCCAGGAAGAAGAAGAAGAAGAAAAAAGATGATAACTGGACAGATGTGTGCATCACAGAGCTCAATGTTATCGAATGCCTAGCCATCAGTAGACACACGAGCCGTCATAACTTACGTTATGTTAGGGTAAGCTCAGGTCAGCTGCGCTGGATAAATTGTTGCATTATGTTAATAAGCGAGATTGGTGTTACAGTCAATTGCACTGTTTCGCCAAAGTCGCAAGTGCTGTGGATATGATGTTTGTGAAACTACACGCATGTGAAAAGTATAAATAAAAACAAAACATCTTGTACATTATCCACTTTTATTTTTTACCAATCTCCCAAGTTCCCACCTTATCAAGTTATTTTTCAAGAGTTCTTATGGTGGATTATTCCTTGATCACTTAATACCACTTAATAAGACCGAATCGTAATGGACATCAACACTCGATAAGGCATAAAGTGTGTTGGATATGAGTTATTATTTGCCACTTTTCATGAATTTCATTAAGAAATTTTGAAAATGTAAAAAATAGATAAAATGTCAAGAAACTAATAAAATACAGCAAATAATTGGTAAAATTGTAAATTTCCCCCATGAATGAAGTCAATGATCGGCATAACAATTACACGACATGTATACGAAATTCCCATCCATGAAGGACGAATCTGGACAAATTTTCTGTCTGGTGGAAAATCTGCCACCATCACTAGGTAGGCGAGACTTATTTTAAAAGCTAGTAAATGTTATATTGCTTGTTATAGTATATTAGAGCAAGTTTAGGTTAGGTTAGGTCAACATAGGTGAACTGTGGTTTGTTATCATAGTGTTAGCCAACGGCAATAAGTTAGGGTGGTGTTATAGTCACATAAATTAATTATCACATTGTTGTTCTCATGATATCGTTAAGACATGGAAATATTAACGTACTTCATATTCCCGAGGCGGCTTTAACTTCAATCTCGATCGGGGGTGTTACAGATATGCGCACCATTTACTCAATATCGCTTGTGAAACGTTTACTTCATGTAATGACGGTAGGATAAGTTATTATAAGCTCAGGTCAACTGACGTTTTTCGCAATTGGGGACCAATGTGAAGCGATAACTTAATGTAACGAAGATGGAATGAACTAGAGTTTAACCCCAGATTAAGGTTAATCAACCAGATCCCCCTAGTAGTAATTGAGGTTACTGTAAGAGTATCAGGCTAAGCAATCCCAGCATGTTACATGTTAGTTTAGGTTAACGCATGTTAGTTACTATATCTGAACTCTGGTCTCTCATTCGGGAGCATGGTGGTTCGAATCCCCAACCGTCCATCAAGATTTGGGTTTTCCATGGTTTCCCCAAATCACTCTAGGTGAATTCATGGATTATTGATTCTGAAGGGTACCAGTCAATATCAGTAATGTCGTTGGCCTTACTCCACACGCACTGTGGTGATGTTTGGGATATAACCTAGGTGTTTGTCAATGTAAAATTTCATAATAAACACATGTATTGGTTGCATTCCTGAATTAATTGAGCTTAATGTGACATTTTATCATAAGATCTTAATGATATCACTACGTCCCGTAAGTAAACATAGCTATATTGCGATATTTCTTCCTGAGTATTTACTGAATGTAAGTTACTATTTCATGCATCTGCCACAGATTTTTATTTTTTTATTTTACATCACGTGGACGTTGAGGTCATTAGAGACGGAAATGATGAGGACAAGCCATTTTCCTAGCATAAAATGTACATACTATGTCTACGGATTATTTGGTATTCAACGAATAAAAAAAAAATAAAACGCGTAGCTATACTCTGAATTCAAGGACTGAAACCTGCGCAATCTACAATTTTATCATGAAGGGTGGCGGGGCGGCCAAGAACGTGTTGTTAGGAGGACACCTCTCAAAACAGATGGACATACGAAGAAATTAATGGCGGTCGATGGGATTTCTTTTTTCAGGTGTCACCCTTTTTTTCTGCGGTGGCCAAAGGGTGGGAGCGTAGTGAAGCCATATTTTAGGCGTGCGGGGGGGGGGGGGGGGCAACACGGAGAGCCGGGCTGCCTACTTAAAATAGGGATCAGCTCCCCGAGCCCAACCGGTTGGAGCTGAGAAGTGTTAATATTTGTATCTTTTAAACCACTGCTCCGATTTAATTGAATTAAACACCATTATAATACTGAGAAAAAATACTGACTATTTGAATGGTCACACCCCTAGTACAAATTAAAATATGTAAAACTTCTCTTAAAAAATTGAACCGAGGACCCAGAATAAAAAGAAAAATACATATTATACTGCATTTCGAGTGTAATCAATTGAATTACCAATAATTAATATTCTAAGACCATGTAATTGAGGTTTTGTACCCTTGCCGCGTAGGGCGTTTTGAGAAAATAAATAATGACCACATTTAGACGATTTACGACTTGAGGGTCACACCTGCGTCCAAAAAAAGGGACCGACCCTCATTAGTATACAATTTATGACCCGTAACTTGGGTTAAGAAGTGGAAGGTGGCCTCATTATCATATTATTCCCATTTAGACCCCATTTAGACGATTTATGACTTGAGGTCACACCTGCGTCCATAAAAAGGAACCGACCCTCATTAGTATACAATTTATGACCCATAACTTGGGTTAAGAAGTGGCACGTGGCCTCATTTGCATATTATTCACATTTATTACACCATTAAGACGATTCAATAACAGGTGGCGACCCCTTTGGGTTGGGGTTCCATTGTGACGTGGGTGGTCCCGATGATTAATGGCCTTTCTGACAGCTTGATGACAGGGGTTGATGATTTTTGGTAATTAGGGGCCTAGAATCCCTTTGATGGCGCCGACACAGGTATTCACACTACTACCATACGACATTGCTCCTGATCTGACCGTATCAGGCGTCAGATCAGGTCGTTTGTAGGGGGCTTAATCTTGAAGTGATTCCAGTAACAGATGCTATAGTTATTGCAACAACAAATGGAGACATTTTAACGTCTTCTATTCATACTCCTACTATCGAAGAACAACCTAGAACTGTTTTAGACTTGAGGAAAGGTGGTTTACCTGGGGAAGATGAATGGGTACATGCATTATTAGAACAGAGCTTCTGATTTTCAAAATTGTTGTGACTTTCTAAAAAGTGCACCTTCTAGATTTAAATCTCTCTATAAGCTTACTGAAACTGAAAGTCTACCAGTTAAAGAAAAATTGGACAAATCTCCACTTCCCAATGACCTTGAATTATCAGATGATAATAATAAGGAAGTACTTGAACAGCCAATTTTGTCTAAAATTGTAGTTGATGAAACAGAATCACTAGTTCCCCACACCACTGATGAATTACAGGCTGATAGTTGTTTTAACATGGTAATTTTTACCAGGCCCGCCGCTAACTGTTTGAGTGCCCGCGTGCAATACCGATTATCCCGCCCCCTGTCTAACTACAGCCAGTGGTGGATCTAGGAAATTTTCGAACCTGGTCAAACACTGTGAGATTGCCGCCCCTTTGAACATTAATTGCCGCCCCATTGTTGCCATCCTGAGTGTCGATTGCAGCCCGAAGCAGCTGTTGAGCTAAAAATAAAAAAGGTTGCCCACTACATAATGCGCTGCAAAAAATTTGTGGCGGCGATAATAGAGTGGCAACACTATCGCGGGGCGGCGACTGTCGATCACTTGTTTTGCCGCCCCCCTCGTCGTGCAGCCCGCGTGCGGTGCACGCCTTCCACGCCAGATTACGGCGGCCCTGATAGTTACATTAGAGCCCGAGGTAATCGAATGCCAGGCTGATCCATTAACACAAGTAGAACACTGGACAATATGGACAATAACTGAATTTCATAGGGATCTACCCACATTATCAGAGGACATTACTAAAAACAAGGCAGTTTCTCTATTAAATTCTATTAGCATTTGTGAGATTTTAAAGACTGCAGCTGGTTTTCCAAATGCTCAAATTTTTGTACAGCTATCAGCTCACCTTACTAAGGTCATTGCTCCAAATGTTGTGAATACTAACGTTGTAACTGACCTTGTTGATATCGAAAAAAATGTTTTGCCTGCCACTGAAATTACTGATAACTAAAATTCTATAGTATTACAGTTGAATGTAAACATTTTTTTAATTAATGAAGATTTACCCTCAACCAAATTGGTTAGTGAAGATTCAATTGATCTCATACCTGCAATATTTTATGATCAGAATTCGATACAATCAGCTGATCATTCACCACAGACTGTTTGCTCACATGAATCTAAGGCTTCCAAACACAAATAGTTTGCTAAGCGAAACAAGCCAACATTTGTTTTCAAGCTTAAATTTCAATTACATCAACTAATGTTTCCCCAAAATATGAATACACATTTGCCACTCAATACTGTTTGTAATTGGAAACTTTATACTACAGGGCGTTCGCCGGGAAACGCACCCACTGTTAGCGCTACAAGGAAGAAACTGCTCGCGGCGAGCGAGCGGTCAGCTCCCGGCATTGTTCGACCGTCCGCCGCGGACTATTTCATAATCTTGTATGTGCTAAGCATTTAAATGTGACGTAATTCATTAGCTTACCTTATAAAAGATGCTGGAAGTGTTGACACTCTTGTGTAATGCACATTTCACATCTTCTTAACATATTTTGAGACACACGCTGCCCTAACTGACTTAATGATTTTTTGGGTGACTGTTCTAGTCGAAAAGCGATATCGTCAATTTTCTCCTCTGTGAGAATACGGTTGACCGACAGTCTCTTTTTGTTAAAAAATGAACCCGTTTCTCTTACTTTTTTAACCAGACGCAGAATTTTTGATTTAGCTGGCAGTAAAGCGCCAGGATATTCGCGACGAAATTTACTGCGACACTTTTTAAACGACTTCTTCTTCACATATGTATCGTAGAGAAATATTCTTTGTTGCAAACTGTAACGTACCATAATTTTACTCACACTCAAACACGGTACAGATTAGTAAGAGTATGAAGCCCCAAACCAGCCAAACCGCAAAGAAATGTTTATTCACAACACTGATTAATAAGAGACTGAAGTCACAAACTAGCTACAATGCAAAGAAACCGTTCTTAACAATGTAAGGGTCACTGCACTGCACTGTTGGGGCAGCGGAGGTGTTAAACAGTGCGGTGATTCACGGTGGCGTGTGGCGGAAACTGCTGGTTCCGCTGTCCGAGCAAGTTGCCGACGGCAACAGACTGGGAGGGTTGCGTTTTCCGGCGAACGCCCTGTATTAATAAATAGTTTTTTAATTTCATTCTTCCAAGTGTATATATGCTAACATTTTACAATTCTTTTCATATTTCATTCAGAGTCACATGGCAACTTCCATTTGTTATTAACAAGTTGCAACCCACTAATAGTAATAAGATGGAAAAGATTTTGAATATTTTTGGAATAAAGGTGAAAATAAAAAACAACCCTCACATTTCACAAACCAGCAGTCCATTTTCTCCACAATATAGGAAAGCTAGGAGAAACAAATTTATTTTGAACCACTGACAGTTTGGAGGGGCACCTAAAATAATTTTTTTTTTTTTTTTTTTTTTAATTTGCACCTTTTGCCTTCGGATAAGAAAACACTTTTTGCAGAAAGGAGAAATGTTTTAAAGCTTACATTAACCTACTTTGACTTCTATGTGCACACACAAAAGGTTTATCACATAGTGATTAATAAGACAAGCTTTATCTTTTTGTTTAATTTTGGTAATATTTGTGATATACTATGTTGTATTTCTGAGTCAATTACTGAAATGCTCTGTCTACTCTCGTCTCTTAATGAGCTCTTTTAATGAGAATATTTTGATTTTTGAGTTTAACTTATTTAATTAATTACTATTAAAATAATTCCATGGGGGCCATTTCAAAAGAGGAAGATTAAAGGAACAGAGTTCATCCTTACAATTGAATGTTAGAATGAAGAATTTATTTAAAACCATCGAATTTTTATTCTAGCATAAACAATTGAAACATATTTAAAAATGAAGTTTTACAAAATTGACAGATGATATTTAAGGATGGATTATGGAGTTCTGTACCAGAAGGACGTACATTCGTTTATCAATAATTCAACAAGTTGCACGGCTAGCTCACTGAAGTCAAATATATGTTGGGAGACGCAATTAGCAATTTTCACTGCTGTCAGGATCGTACTGGGCTTTTAAATCACTATGGCAGCGAAATATCAACACTTTTCAGTCAGAAGGGATGGTACATTACCATGTGAAGTCCTCACTGTTGCTGCAGCATCCACACATACTAATAAAAACTTTTCGCAGCAAACAGCACTGCGCAGCCCCTGCCACGGTTCTGCCCAATGTCCGCTCTAGCGGTCCTCTTCTCCCCCTCCACCAACTGTGGCCACCCTGTGTCTGCCTGGGCATTCCAAGGCCGCACTATTGTCTGTCTCGGGCCAGACGACTATGCGGCGCCAAACTGGAATCCCTTCGTCACCGAATTCGATCGGTGTAGGCATGGTCACCCAATGCAAATCTTTGCATTTCAATCGTCCCTTCTAATAATAAAAAAAAAAAAACATGTGGTGACGTTTTGAGATCACCACATAACTCACCTGATTTTGATTTTTAAGGTAGTTTTGGACCATATGGTTTTGCAAACATATTTCCTATCTACGAAGTACTATTTTATAAATTTCCTTACTACCTACTCGAGGAAATCATACACCAGCTTAGTTTTGATAGGATTTCTGATTATGGAGTCTCGAGGGGTTGGAGTCATTTGGACAGATAATGTATTTGATGCAAATATTGAAATGGTAATGAGGATTTAACGTGTTTTACTATTTTTAAGTAAAGACGAGAAGAATTATTACTTATGGGAAGAATACTTTTTAATGTAATTTGCTGAGAACACATATAGAATTAATTTAATGTGTTGAAGAAATAGAATAAAAATGATGTGTTGAGAATAAATATAATGTGTTCAGAAGAAATATAATAAACATAATGCGTTGAGAGGAAATAGTGTGTTGCTACCAAGTATAAATCTATCAAATAAAAGTATCGAAGAATAAATGCATAAAAGAAAAGCATCGAGGTATGAATATACCAAAGATAAGCATCAAAGTATAATGTAGTATATATAGGAAACACTGTTATTCAGCATATGCTATGGAGATTGAAGCCAATACTATTTACTTTGTTTCAGATGGTAAATTCTCTTGGATGTAAAATTGAAACTGATGTGATGTAACATTTTTGTAGTTGAAGAATGAATTGATGACTATATTGAATGTATTGCATTACCTTATGAGTTATTTAATGTACTGTAGAGACGGTGTTGGGAATGTAGTACTGTATTGTTTTATGCACTTTGAATATCGATGGATGTTAAGTAATGTGAGGAAGACATGCACATACTTTCTAAAACATTTGCTTATAAAAATATTCAACTAAGCTTTCTACAATTTATATAAGATTTAAATTTTCCTTTGTCTTATTTTTCAAACCACAGTCGATTATTTTGTTTATACCTTGGTGCACCATATGCATACTTTGATGATTACCATTTTTATGAGAATACTGTTTTTGTATTCATCATAAACTATACCACTTGATATGAACTGATAAAATACAACCGATAGGAACATATGATTTTTCCTTTTCAACATTATTATTAGATATTTGGTCCAGGGGACACATTTCCCTACCATAGGTACACACGACTAGGGGCTACCTATTTCTCACATTATAAATGACATAGTATCCGTTGTAATTCATTTATAAAATTTTTGCACCAGTGTACTGAGGAACACAATTAGAGTTGTGATACTAAATAGGTGACACTTTTGTAGAGTTTTTGCATCAAATTTCCAAAGTAACCGACTGGAAAATAATATCTTGCCCCTAAGTAATTCGTTTTCAGTTTTGCAGGAGGTTGAAGATCTTAATGCGAATGGCCCAGAAGCATAGCAGGGAAGACTTACTCGCAGACACCGAGTGATGCCAGGGAAAGGTTTACTTATCATTGGAAGGTCCAATGTCTGACGTCTGGTGAAACCCCTACGAGACATAGCTGAGAAGAATGATGCAGACCCTCGTGCTAACGTTCATTCTGTATGTCTTACAGGAGCAACCGTGCCACGTGTCATGGAGGCTATTCCAAAAGCGATTAGGGAATCGAACTGCCGCCAGTTGAGGGTAGCTGCGCACGTCGGTACTAACGACTCGTGTCATGTTTCTGTTTCAGACATAGTGAAATCTATGGACAAGTTGGGCCACAAGGCGTATGAATCAGCGCGTGAGAATTCGGTAAAGTTGCAGTTTTCTATTTGTAGTGTCGTGCCACGCATCGATTGTGGGGAAGCCGTAAGGTGGAAGATATATAATTTGAATTGTAGTTTACAGGAGCTGTGTCGCAAAATCAACTGGGACTTCGTCAACCTTCGACCAATGATAGCTGCCAGCAGGTACGAATTTGACAGGTCCACTATACACCGAGAATGGCGACCAAGGTGACTGCTAAAATATGGAACCGTCTTGATGTGAATTATTTTTTAGGAACACTGTGAGACCCGAGGATACCTCAGTTCAAGGAAGAAGACGAGTCGGTAACCTAGATCTTGGTTCTGGAAGTGACGGCGCAAATAAATCGAAATTTACAGCTCCAAATACTTCACCCGTTTCCTTTTGGAATACAAATAGTAAAAATGCAAATTTAGACGCTTAAGATACCGATATTAAGCCGCTAAGGATGATGATCTTTGTCGGAGTATTAGAGGGAAAGTAGCCGATTCCCACGCTACTGTTGCGACTAACGATGTCGACATAATATTAGGAACCGAGAGCTAGTTGACGCCAGAGGTAGAATCTAGCGAAATATTTGCTCCCCAATTCAATGTTTTCCGGAGAGATAGAACTACCTCAATGGGCGGAGGAGTGTTCGTGGCCGTTAATAAAACCGTCAATTTCTCGGTAGTAAATGAAACGGAAAATTTTTCGAGTTAATATGTCATGCGGTTTTTGGATGAAGGTGAGCTTTTAAACCCAAATCAACATGGATTCAGAAAAGGCCGATGCTGCGATACACAACTTGCACTTCTAATTCACGACTTGAGCCGTATTATTGATGAGCAATCCCAGGTTGATTTAGTTCTACTAGACTTAAAAAAAGCTTTCGATACTGTGCCTTACACTAGGTTACTTAGGAACCTTCGTCGCTACGGCATATCTAGACAAATATGAGACTGGGTTGCAGAATTTCTGAAAGGCAGAAAGAAGACAGTGTGTAGTTCTCGACAGTGAGCGTTCATCGCGTATCGAAGTGAGGTCCGGGATACCCCAGGGAAGTGTGATAGGGCCTCTGTTGTTTCTAATATACATTCAAGATTTGTGCGCTTTGTTACAAGACGACATTATGAAAATAATTGCGTGGTGTAAACATTGGCAGTTGGAGTTAAACACTACAAAGTGCCAAGTCATGCGTGTAAGTAAAAACGTGACACCATTTAGCTTTGAATATACAAATAATGGTACTCTCCGTAGAAAGGTAGATTCCGCTAAATACCTAGCGGTACTAATTTGTCGTGGAATGAGCATATCGAGAATGTAATTGGGAAAGCAAATCGTATGCTTCAATTTCTAGGTCGTAATTTAAAACAATGCACTTGAAGTTAAATCGATTGCATACAAGTCACTAGTGGGGCATCACTTAGGATATTGTTGCTCTGTATGGGGTCCCCATCAAAATTGATTAATGGAGGCATTAGAGATGGTCCAAAGATGAGCCACCCAATTGGTCACAGTTATATATAGTTGGAGTGAAAGCGTGAGATGTTGAAGGAGTTAGGTTGGGAAGACTTGGAGCACCGAAGGCGTTGCTCTTGACAGAAGCTAACTGAAAAATTCTCAACTGACCTATTTCGGAATGACAGTAAACAAATATTGCTACCAGCAACATTCATATGCCAGATTGTCTGCAAAAATAAGATAAGAGAAATCAGGGCCAGAACCGATTCATTTCTGTACTCATATTTTGCAGGAGCGAGTAGGGAGTGGAATATAAAGGATTTATCGGGCGACTTAACATAAAATCCTACAGGAGTAGCTTTAGATAAATTATTCTGGCCATCCTGATCTGGGTTTTCCATGGTTTCCCCAGATCGCTCCATGCGAATGCTGGGATGGTTCCTCACAATAGCCCATGGGCGCCTCCTGCCATATCCCATAAATCCCTTCCAAACCATTATCTTCCCGGATAGGTGCAATCCACCCTCCGCCACACACTTTTAGTGAATCGCGGAGTAATAGTAATAGTAGTATACTGATGAATTGAAACTATGTTTCATATATAGTGCATACATGGACATAGCTTTAAGTTTTGTTGATTTTGCCTAGTACCATAAAATGATTATGGCTGTCTTTGTAACTAATTGCTATCAAGAATGGCATTTGTAATTTTCTCATATAAGACTTTTGTAAATAGTAATCAATTTTGTAATTTTTCATGCAATTTAACCTGTAATGGATTATCTAATTTGTTTCATTGTAATATCATTTTTTTTAACATTTACTTTCCTGTTCTTCCTCCTGTGAATGTTAGTATAAGGTTTAGGTGTTAAGAACAGGCAATAACATTCAATTTTTGCTCGACAGCTTGCTGCCTGCAGCTTCCACTGACGACCTGCTGAGCCAGGCATCAGGGAAAGAACATTCCACGCAACAGCCAAGTACACCGAAGCATTGTTTTCTATTCTTTTCAGTTACCAATGTGTCGCACCATGACAGTACTTGATCTAACCACCAAATCTGGTGGAATTTTTGTGTGCTAAAGTGAATATTTTGTGCATTTTTTGATAATAGAGACACTCTAAAAGTGAAACCATTTGGACATAAGCATACAATATTGCAAACATTAATATTTGTGATTTATTGTATGAATTTTACATACTTACACAAGTTATATTTTGAATTTGGCATGCTAACATGTGCTAGATTTTAGGTATTGATGTAATGTTTTGTAAATGATCAGGTACGGCACCAGAGATTAGGGAATTTATATATTTTTGTATTTTTGAATATTAATCTGAATTTTCAAGTAAATTTCAATTTTTAAGTATTTTATAAAGTAATTTTCAAATTTTCTGATGATGTGAGTGAGAGCAAGTGCCTATTGCTTTGTTATAAAATGTATGTGAGGAGGAGGAGGAGAAGACAAACTTTCATAACCCAAAAACGGGGTAATATAAGTGTTTTTTTTTTTTTTTTTTTTTTTTTTTTTTTTTTTTTTTTTTTTTTTTTTTAGTAAAATTTCAGTACCCGTAATTGCTTTGCAGAAATAAGTTTAAATTTGGATGGGCATGTAAGTTACCCTTTAGCTCACCAAAAGCATTCCCGCTAGCCATCCATAGTAGTAGTATATTGAAGTCACTTATGTTGGACTTGGAAATTTTTATGTAAGGTTGTTGTCAACTTGATGGAATTTTCCTGCAATTATTTCCCCAGTGAAAACTCATCTTTAGAATCATTTTAAAGTATATTCATTATATCCAGAAAAATTTAGTTTATGAGATCATTTTGTCTGTTTACATTTTGAAACACACGATCAGAAAAGCTAATATTTAAGATTTGAGATAACTTGGAATTGCGTAAAGCTACAGCTGAAATTTTATCCCAGCTACAGACAACACTGTACTGAATATTTTCATGGTAAAATTGATTAATTTGGAAAAGTTATTTAGTAATTTTAATTAAGAGAAGAAAATGAACTTTTAACTAAAAGGAATATTAATGAGAAATTTATATCAGTAGATAGTTTAAATTAAGAGGATAACGAATATAAAGTGGTTTCGATAAAAGGTTTAAGCATTTGTCGGATAATTAAGACTTTAAAGATAGATTAGCATTAATTGTTGATGAAGCACATAAGATCGCGCCAAGTTGATGACGTCAGAGGCATCAAAGTTAATCGTACAGAAATATTAAATTAAAACAGGTAGAATGCAGTCATAGGAAGCCCTTGTATAAATTTCACGTCATACTATTTAGTACTTTATGAGGTATTAATTAAAGAAAAATGTTGCTGACGTCAGAGGCCGGGGGAAGCTTATGAAAGGCCATGCAGCAGTCATGGTTTGGGCTAATTCTTACAGTTATTTTCAATTAAGTAACTTCGTGTCAGTTACCATAGCAAACTGCTCCACGCGGTTAGTGGTTGTGGCAAGTTCCAACATGCCGTAATAGTCGGTTACTCACTTATTTTAGGGGGACTTAGTGAGTTTGTCCTCTCGAATGACTGTGCTTAATCTGTAAATCTTCAATGGAACTGTTGTTTCATGGCTTATCTGCAAAATCTATTACCAATAATGTAAAATTGGACTTATCAAGAATATAAATGTTGTGTTGTTATAAAACTGGGTCGGGCGAACTTATTTCATACTCCCTTCATATTTGTGGTTATAATACGAATACGTGGTGGCCGAATATTTAATGTATACGAAGGCCACACCGGTCATGAACTTTATTGTTCACAGTTTAGGTGAAAGTGTTGCAACCCCAGCTTGCTTTACCCCTGACAACCTACACCAACTCTATCAATACTTCTTTTTCTTATTTATTGCACGCATACATCTCAAAATAATAGCAATATATTACATAACAGAAAAAGAAAACGAGGAACCAGGCAGTGTGAGCACAACCAGGTGAGGCTTTACGCTGCCAGTTTTCAGGAAAGTATGGGGGGGGGACCGACTTTTTCCCCACCTTTCACCCTAAATCCGATGGAATTTCCACCCGATCTCCCTACCTGGTTTTGACTAAAAAATTGACCAGGAGCTCACTTTAGACGACCCGAACCGAGGGGGCGTTGCCACGATTTAGGGAGACCAGGTCAGGTTGTCTAAAGAGGCCTTAATAGCTCCCTCTTGTGGGGATGTGCCAATGGACATCTTTGGTGGGTGCGGTTTCACTAGGAATGGCTTATACCTAAATAGTAGTTGGGAAAGAGCAATATTGAAGTTGTTTGTTAAAGCTGCGAGGAAACCCACTTCTATTTCTGATGAGTCACGACTGTGCCTTTTTAGGTTAGAAGCTACTGCTATAGGGACGAAAATAGGTGATTACAGGTATACAGAATGCAGATGTGGGTTGGGAGAATTCACAAATGTTAAAGGAAATCTTGAGGTAGATAAAATAATAAGAAACAGGGTCAAAACTGTAAAGATGAAGGTTTAGTTCGGAAATAACAAAAAGACAGTCTTAAGACTCTTACTTGTCAACTAAAGTAGTAAAATGAGCAAAGTAATAAAGTTTTGTAGCTTAATAGATTTTTAACAAAATCACAAGGAACAGATTCTTGATTAAAGAAGTGACTATAAGGTTTTCTCTGCTGTTCGCGTAGTGTAGCAAAGAGATAGATTTGCAATTGGTGGAGGTATTTTGGATAGCAAAGACTACTATAGTTCACGAGTATTCAAAGACCACAGCCATGAGTTTACTGTGGGTAGATTTTAAAACAACAGTGACGTTGGCTGTGTTTCTCAATGGAAAAAATAATGATGAAGATGAGGTCCTAGGGAGAAGCTAAATAAACATTCAGAGTTTAGAGGTAAGCGTATAATGGTAAATATTGTCGTGGATTTAAATTTTTCCACTGTCAACTAGGAAGGAAGAAATAACACTAACACAAAGATCAGAGTAATCTGGACTCAATACGTTGGATATATTTCTCATAAAGCCTAATAATATGCTTCCAAGGTGCCAAGTAACTGAAGGAACAAGTCGTAATATATCAATTATGATTGGTGTTAGAGGGATAAGTAAGCCAGTGAACAAAGGTGAATGTTACAAAAGATACAGTTATACAAAAGCACATATTTCAGATATGAAAATTATTTCAGAGGAAGGTTCAGTTTATACAAAGAGGGCGCAAACAACATAGTCAGAGTGGAAACAGTTCAGGGTGATAATAAGATGGCAATAAAAAAAGTTTATACCAAAATACAAAATAGAGAATACTACTGAACATATATATTGTAATAGGGAAGCTAAGAGGTTACAGCGGATAGCAGAGATAAGAGACAGTCAAGATTTTAGGAACACTGAAAAACTAAACAAAGATTAATAGTGAAAAAGAAGGAATATATAGATAGATTAAGGCCTATATATAGATTTATATATAAAGTTATCAGAGCAGGAGGAGCACTAAATAATGCAGCTAGAAATTTTAGTTTTATCTTTGATAACTGAGAGAAAGGGAGGGTATTCTGACAATTACATGTAAAGATGGAGAAAAGGTTTATGTGGATATCAAAAAGGCAGAGATATTAAGTAACTAGTTTGATGCAACCATTATGGAGTATAATTTAGGATTGGTAGTGTATAATACAGAATACGGGATTAATGGCACAATGAGAATTTAGGTACATAATTTGAAATTCATTCTAAAGATATTGTAAAGTAACTGAGAAAGCTCCTTACTTACTTCCATTCCGTGTCCTCAGATTCTCTTCTCCCAAAATTCAGCGGCTTTTAGCGCCTTGTCATTTGCTTCAATCAGATCTTCATTTGAGCAGACTATTCCCAAGATGGTTCACCTGAGCAGGTGTTCATGATCCCGCACCTCCCCCGCAGTTACATCTGCCATCGTCGTCATATCCCCATTTCACAACATTAGATTTACATTTGGAGACCCCAGACCTCAGTCAGTTCAGTGTCCACCATGTGGTATATTTTATTTTGCGCCTGCTGGGAGTTCTTCCTGGCGGCAATTATTCTGAATGTCAAGAGTGCCCCTCCACAAATCCATACGACGCATCTTGGGCTGATTCTCCAAAGGTGCTGTTCTTTTTAGGAAACTGATCCTAGATTTCAGGTGAGGTGCAGGAAATTCTTGGCCACGCATCTGGTGTCTAGTATAGGACACTTGTTTTGTTCTTTCTTTCTCTTCTATTACTCTTCCTGTGACATCTGATGGAGCCATGCCAGATAGGGAGTAAATCCTACCGGTCACAATTCTCCTTGTTTCATTTAGGGCTATATCTACCAGCGTGACAGTGTGCGCAGATGCTTCCCAAACAGGTGCTGCATATTCACCTGCCAAGAAACACTATTGAGCACAGCACGTCTGGGTGGGCTCCCCAAGCTGTTCCTGTGACTTTACGAATGATGTTATTCCTTGCACTTACCTTTCCTTTTAGCTTTTGACATTGCTGTATATAGGATAGAGTTCAGTCCACCATTATTACCAGAAAATTTGGGTTTGTGCAATGTTGTGATCTCTCCCCTCTCCATGTTATATTAAACTGACTTCTTGCTTGCCAATTGTGTAATAGTTTTACCTGGATTTTGTCTCAGTGGGTTTTCTTCGTAATAAGCTTCAAGATTTTCCAGTATCGCTGTTAGTTTTTTTTTTTTTTTTTTTTTTTTTTTTTTTTTTTTTTTTTTTTTTTTTTTTTTAAAGGCTTCTGTTGTTTTTGCACTGTACAGTGATGACCATATCATCTGCATAAATAAATCTTTTGCCTTTAGGGTTATTTGGTTGATCATTTATGTAGATGTTATAGGGAATAAAACACTTCCCTGTGGAAGTCCATTCTTCTTGATTTCTCCAACTACTTTTCTCTTTTTTGAGTGCGACATAGAATCTCCTATTCTGTAGCTTTTTTTAATGACGTTGGTAGGGAAGCTAAAAAGGCAAAAGATAGCTGGAGTAAATAATATTACTACGGATTTCTCAATGATAGTAGCTATAAGTACCTTATCTTTAAATATTATTTGGATAGAGTGAATAGACTTGCTTCTTTCCAGAGGACTGGGGAAGTGCAATAGTAGTACTGGTATATAAAGGAGGGGTGACAAACGGTCGAAAACTATAGTCTGATCTGTTTGACCTCAGTGGTGGTTTTACAAGGAGATATAATGTAACTTCAAAGGAAAGGCCGGTAAGGAAAGAAATTGGGTTTCGAAAAGACATCATAGCTTTTGGCAAAGGTATTAATTTGGATATCAGTTAGTCGATATATGTGAGTTATTTTGCATGCAGTGGGCAATGGAGGCCAAATTTATAATGCAGCCCTAGATTTTTTCTGAGATTCTTCTGATAATGAGCAATATAATCGTGATGAATAAGTTAAAAATCATTAAAGTAGATAAAGACGTTATTTTCCAGGTGGAAGAATTTATAATTTTAAAAAGAAAAATGTTATGGTGGAAAAGGCAGTGTCAAAACAGTTGGAATTGAAAATGGGATTGCCACAGAGTAATGCATTCTAATGAATTTTTATCATAACTTAGATTATTTCCTGATGACATAATGTTACATAATGTGAGAAGACCATCAACTGCTGCAGAGTGATTTGGACAGAATATATTTTGATGGTTAGGTGAATATGAGATCAAGGTAAATGCAAAGAAGATTTACAACACTGGAGAGAGTAATGAAGGGATTTCCCATTAATGTGAGGGGACTGGGCTGCAAACTTTGGACAGACTATTGCTTGAATATAGTGGTGTGGTGGGGAACCTAAATTTTTGGTATCAGAAACAGGAGTTGGAGGATGTGCAGAGAGGAGCAGTTAGAGTTGTCTCTTGAAATTACCAGAGAACATAGTCGGTAACCAATATGAAAAAAGATCTGGAATGGGATTCATTCGAAGACAGGAGGAGGGTGAAGAGAGTTATGGGTGTGTACATGGTGTATATTGGTGATAAGGTGCAGGAAGATATTAAGGGTGCATAGAAGGTAAAAGGCAAGTGTGACCACTAGCAGGTACTCGATTTTAGGCATAAGGGAGTGGAAAATTTTTATTGTTTATGTAAGGTAGTCAGGGACTGGAATGAATTACTAAGAGAATAGATGATTAATTTAATGACAACTATGAAACAATTTAAAGCAATAGTTGCAGTGGCCAAAGTAAGTGGTTACGAGAAAGGAAACCGAGCAGGCATACTGTCTCAATTAAAATAAATTAATCTCACCTAGTCCAGTTTCTGTATTATGTTATTTCATCACTTACCCTAATAACAAGGCACACTTGTTCTTTCCGACAATTGCGGAAGTGTGTAGAACCTTCATCCTATTTATCCCGTTTCTCCTAACCAGGCTTCTGCAAATTCATAACCGTTCATTTTCACTTCCCAATTTGTTTATAATCTCAACTTTCTCGTTTTATATACTGTATCTGTCTGTAGTGCTTCTATCGATTGGACAACAACTGATTATTTGAAGGAGCTGGAATGTGATTCATTAGAAACCAGAAGGAGGGTGAAGAGAGTGAAGGGAGTGTAGCCTACATGGTGTATATTGGTGATGAGATGTGGAAAGTTACTGGTGTACGAATGAGGTAGTGCATGGAAGGAAAAAGATGACCATAAGCTGGAACTCGATTTCAGTAACAAGGTTGTGGGAAGAGTTTCTTAAGTAGGTAACAGAGTCATGAATTGGAAAAATTAGCATGAGCAATAATAAATAATTTACCAAAAATGTTGAAAGAATTAACATTGAGGGTACAGAAAAGAGATTAAATCAAATTAAATTAAAACCTACGGACTCCACAACATAACCTGATGATTAGAAGCAGCCACAAGGACTGGAATAGGCAACAGCCGGAGTGGAAAATGTTCATTTCTAGGTTAGGGGGTCAGAGATTTGAATAAAACTGAATAAATTACCAATGGAAGTAGTAAATAGTTTACAAAACATGCTGAAATAATTAAAATTCCTGAAGCTTTAAAGTAGGCAGATACCAGAGATTAGGAAAGTGCATGGTTAGGGAAATTGACAACAGAACGTTCTTTCTATAGCAATTAAATTAAACATATACAATGAAAGATATGGAAACAGAGACGTATTGTGGGGAAAAAATTGAAACCTTGGTTGGCACAAATAAAAAAATTGCTGGAAAACAGACAAAGAAAGTTTCTAATGCGATACACACATAAACATGTTACTAAAACTTTTACACTTCGGAGCATAGTGGAATATATTAATTAATGTACAGCGACTACGCAAATAAATGTATTGATTCAATATGAATTGTAGGCTGGTTAGCAAATTAACTAAATTTTTAAAATTGTTCACTTTACATATATATTATATGAGGTTACAAAAAATAAAACACATACCCGATAGCGGGTACAAAACAAATATTATGTTGTAGCCTACCTCTATTGTCAGCGTGCAGTAGCCTGCAATGTGTTTCCACAGGATGGGAAACCTCAAATGGTCGAAGCAGATGGGGAAAATGGGCAACGAACCAGTAGTGTTTATTGCCTTCTGGACGCAGTATTCCCGCAGTCTCTGCAGAGGACAGTCACAGTTCAGTCGGTTGCCGTCCAGCCTTAATGACCTCAAATTCTTCAATCTCCCGAAGTGCTGTTAGATATACAACAGTTTTAGATTTATTTATTATTTATCTGTCATAGGGCTAAGCAACTAATATATCAGATATAAATATAGGCAATATATACAATGACAAGAACGTTGGTAGCATTCACAAACTGATGTCCAGTTGTTGCGGCCATTCTATAAAGGAAGTTGTAGTACTAAAAACATCTTAAAATGGTCCACCGTACTTTCTTAGAGGGCATTCCTGGATGATGTGCTCCAAACCCTGGGAAGGAGCTCTACAATCACAGAAAGCAGAATCCTGAAGTCCCCGCTTATACAGGATGGCGTTGCATTTGACGTGGCCTGTTCTTAGACTAATTATTTTGACCCAGTGGTCTCTATTCGGGTGGGATTCCGAAAGTTCAGTTGTGGGATCATTAACATCTGAATATTTCACAGATGCAGAATTCCAGCTGTGACACCATTTTTCCTTGAAATCGAAGCCAAATACGACATACCATATTTGATTTCTGGATTTAAGACGAGTGGGGAGAAGGTCATTTAGGACCTTATGGATTGGGAGATCCTGTGGATGGTCAGGATGGTGTTTTATCCACTCAGGTGCCGTGGCTTCTTGGCGTCTCACCTCTGGAAGTGATATATTGCTGATGAAATGTGACCAGTGGACTGGGGAAGATTTTAATGTGCCAGTTATTACAGTCATACACTTGTTCAGACGGACTTCGATTTTTTTGGTGTCACCACTATGTTGCCACACTGGAGCACAGAACTCAGCAACAATGTTAACCACGGTGAGTACGGTTGTTCGTAGGGAGTCTTCATCACCTCCGCACGAAGTATCAGCTAGCTTCTTGTGTTGGCTACATAGAAAATGCAAGTTTATAGATTATAGTTGTGGTTAAAAATGGGTTTCGTACCGCTCCCCTCTTTGCACTTAAGAGATAAGAGCAGGTGTTTTTTCTTCAATGCAAATTTAAGAGGCATTGAGGACCATCCACTTTGTCTCTGGAAAATACTAGCAAGGTGCGCTGAAATCTTTGTTTAGTACTTATAAAAATCATTGTACGCATGTTTAAACAAGTAGTTCTGAATCTCTTTAAGCATGACCAGTCCATATTAAAAGTAGATGTTGGCACATGACAGCTTTGTCCCTAATATCTTTTGACTAGTACTTAGGGGAGTATATCTGTAGCACGCTACACCACAGTGTCTGTGTGGGGTCGATCTTGTAAACATATATGTTTATTTTTTTGTTTTACCCCTCTCTTAAATTGATGCTGCTCTTAAACTTGGTTGTAAATATATGTACCTTAAATGCTCTTCTTCTTGGCGTAGTATTTTCGTACTTCACTGAAATATTAACTCCCTTCAAAACTTCATTATTCTTCGAAAAATCTCCCCCCCAAAAGTACCGTTATGCACTGAAACACTTATTACCTTAAGAAAATTGTTATTATCGATTTAACAAATTACTCTCTCGAAAACATCATTATTCAGTATTACATCTACTTCATTCAAAACATCATTATTCAGTGGAATATCTACATAATTCAAAACATTATAATCCATTGAAACATCAACTCCATCCCAAACTACATTTTTAACTGAAGCCAGCACTAAAACGTCACCTCATTTCCCATTTTCATCCTAAAAAATGTAGATCTTCTTCTTCACTATTCCTCTCGTCTTCATTTTCTGTCATTTCTTCAAAACCTTCATAATCCTCTCTCAATATCAGAACGTTTAGAAAGATATTCGTTTATTTGTCCAATCTGTGTATTTATTTCAAAATACATTCTATTTTTATTTTTGTCTCCTCTCTTGTAACGTTTGCTGGTGATTTTGAATAATGTCTTCTCTCTTCAGTTCCAATTTTTTAATTCTCCTTTCACTGCATTATCTCTGGAATATAGAATATAGTGGAGGCACGTACTGCGCGAACGTGTGTATATAAATTATAAATATAGTTCACAGTAAGTTTATGTTGTAATAGTAATTACAAACTCTAAATTCCAATACATTTTACTATTGTGAGTGTTTTTACTCGTGAAAAAAAAATTTTGATTTAGTGTTGTGTGAGATAAAGCTTACTTATGAATTAATTTAGATTAATTTTGCAGCTTTTTGTGAGGCTAAGTCCAACAAATTTTCTCTCACGCATTATGTACTTTGTTATTGTTAGTTTCTTGTAATCATGAGTGAAAAGTTTGGAAAGTACCTTAGATGAGTGAGGATGCGATGGGTGTGAGAAATGATTTCTTTGGGGAGGGAATTGTGGTGTCGTCGAAAACGAGGAGTCTCTCCCATAGTTCTGTACAGACTGTTTTAAAAGTGGGAAGATATTAGAACAGGAGATAAGGATTAGTGCCCTTGAGACTGAACTGATAGACGCTAGACAGGAGTCGGATAGGCTGCGCAGGGACGGAAACAGAGATGGTTGGGAAATGGTAACAGGGAAAAGGGCTATAAGATTCTTTTGTTGTTGGTGTGCAAGGTACGTTTGTTCTGTTGCCAGAGTTAGACAGGGATGAGCCTCCTGTAGCTCTAGGTGTAGGGAATAAGCAGCAGACTTGTAGGAAAAGCTGTGTAGTTAAGTCTGGTAGGCAGGGATTAGGGAAAAGAATGTCTTGTTGCTAGGTAGTAGTAATGAACGAGGTGTTGGCCCATTGGTGCAGGAAAAATTAGGATCAGATTTTCAGGTCATGAGTTTCTTCAAACCTAGTGCTAGTCTTGCTTAGGAAGTAGGAGATATGGGTTCTTTGTGTAAGGATTTCACATATAAGGATCATGGAGTGATAGTGTGAGGAGCGGGAAATAGTTTGGGCAGGAATGATAGGTATAGTATCAGAGATGACCTATAGAAAATAGCAGAAGCAACGTGCCACACCTGAGTCAGTGTGATATCAGTCTTGAGACGCTATGATCGGCCACAGATAAACTCTGCTGTGAGGAAAATGAATCTGGAACCGTAACGGTATCTTATGTGTGATATTGGCTCTCGCACTGGCTTGGTAGCTGTAGGTGAGTAGGAGTGCCACACAACGAGCCGCGTCTCGCTTCTCTCTCGACATTTAGTTCGTTTTGATCGGGAAAAACGAAACGAAGAACTTTCAAAAGTCATGATTGAGGAAAATTAGTGTTTTAGTGAGTGTGTGAGAATGTGGATCAATAATCGGTGAACAAACACTGGTTTTAGACTAGTTGCGGCAGCCACCGGCTTCGGCGCACAGTTCAACGCCACGCGACGTCTGCATGTTTACTGCTAAGCAATGTCCAACATCTACAACGTAAACAAAAGTCGCTCGCAATACCATGGCTACTGCTTCCTCAAGTGCAAATAAAACCAATGAAAACCCAATACTAGTTGAAAAATATGAAAATCTGGTTGGCTATTTAAACGAGAACTTCGGAAAAAGATTGAATGAAACGCTACTACGTGAAATTGAAGACAAGCTTGCCAGCTGGGCGGTTGCAGTTTCTTTCATAGAAGGAAAAAATTCAGAATTAAGCAAAGAAGTAGAGAGGCTAAATAAAATAATTGAGGAACTTAAGTCAAATGGAAACACAAACTCTCGACCAAGCTATGATGCAGCGGTCAGTAAGGCAACGAGTTTAACAAAAAATAAAATGACACACGTGAAAACAAGTTCTCTGTTCGTGAGTTCAAGATATGGTGAAAACCCAAAAGTAGTTGTGGAACAGATTACCAAAATAATCAAACCATCGAAAGACAAAAATTAAAATTAATAATATAAGGAGCACTAATAACTCAGTAATTATCGATGCAGAAACTAAAGGGGATGTCAAAAAATTGATAGAACACAAAGAATTAAATGAGAAGCTAAATGCGAGCTTCCAAGAAAAAGGAGACCATTGGTAATTTTATATGATGTACCAAAAAATCTGGGAATAAATGATATTGTAGACAAAGTATATGAGCAAAATTTTGAAGTAAAATTATCGAAGAAGGAATTCGCAAGTAGTTTCTGCCATAAATTTAGGACTGGACCCCGTGAAAAGCCAACAGTTCATCACGTTATAGAAGTAAGCCCAGCTTTGTACAATTTATTATTAGAGCAACATAAATTATACGTGGAATTCAGTTCAATCAATTGCAAAGATTACACAGTGGTACCAACTTGTGTCAAGTGCAGTGACCTAGGACATGTGAGTAAACACTGCCAAATAGACATAGAGACTTGTAGTCATTGTGAGAGGTAAGTCATGCAAAAACAAAGGAAAGGACTGTCCCACATATCAACTGATTCTGCAATGACTACTAAACAGAATAGATTAAAGGCTAGTCTACAATCCAGTTGCAGGATAGATCAGGAAATGATGGCGAAAACAGCAGACTTGATATATAGAGCAGTTGAAATAGCAGTTGGAAAAGTTGGAATCAAAAATAAAAAGAAGGGAGGCAATCCACCATCTTGTAGACAAAGAAATTCTGCAAGAGCCGAAACATTTAGGAAGAAGGAGGCGATGGAAATGCACAAAATTCTGGTAAGCGCCGGCGTGCAAACAGATCGGCAGCAATTAATAGACCAGCAATTGGACGAAATTTCCTCCACCTCTGACTCAGCTGATTGCCAGCATTTTGTTAGAGGTGGTGGCCTCGGATATTCCAAACAAAATTCCTTTCATCTTCGGAAACCAAGTATCCGTACCAGCCAAATAAAACACTGGAACTCTTTTGTTACGTAAACCGAATCCCATTACTGCGGATCCAGCGGTATTGTACGCCAGTTTTGGAGATACACTTCGGCTGATTAGACTCGAAGAAGTGTATACAATTACACTGGCTCTCTGACATTTGACAAGAGTTCTCCATCTTGGCGATAAAATCTTAAAGTTCCCACAACCTTCGGCGATTGACAAGATACAATTGAGATTACTAAATCTTCCAACAGATCCATCTCATCTCCTGACTCTAGTTCACAAGAGTTTTGAGAGAAGAGGAGAAATGTTTGACCCTGAGTAAACGTACAAGCAGTTTTTCATGACCCTTGGACGCATTCTATTAGATACAAGACTACCTTGGCCCCAGTGCAATGTGCGTACAAGACACCCGTAAGCTCCATGTTAAAAGTTAATCAACTGAATACTAAAGGAAGCGCCATGGTTCTACATGAAATCAGAAGGGTGGCTGAGGAATTGAGATCAGATATAATTTGTCTAGAAGAACCGTACTCCTGGCAACGCACATGCCTGTAACATCACGAATAATCACAGAGGGCAGTAGCCCAATGACAGCAACAATCGTTTTAAATAAACAAATAACAGTTACAAAAATTACGGAGTTATGTGATGAACACACGGTATGTGCTGAGATAAGAGCAGCATGGGGAAGCTTCATAATCGTGAGCAAGTATTTCCAGTACAGTGACGAGATCATCCCATACCTGGATAGAATGAAGGCAGATAGATGCAGCTCTGGGAAATTATCCACTAGTTACTGTAGCGGACGTCAATCAAAAGTCTACTCTTTGGCACAGCAAGATGACTGATAGTAGAGGGTAACTTCTAGAAGAACTATTAAGCGAACTGGGTCTTGAGGCTAGAAACCAAGCACATAATCCTCCTACTTTCTGTAACTGTACTGGCGCAAGAACAAATATGATGTATCAATTACAAACATTCATACAGGAAATCTGCTTTGGAGCTGGAGAGTGCTTGACAACATGACATCAAGTGATCACAATTTGACTGTCTATAAACGGGACAAAACGCAGACTGAAGAAAGCAGTGGCACCGGAAGCATTCAAACAGCATATAACATCAAGAAAGTTTCATAGGAAACGTTAAAGAATGGGTTCACTCCAACGTATTTGCCAGAAAACCACTTCAATGTAAACAAAGCGGCAAGAGTGCTGACATCTGGATTACAAAGTGCCATGAAATGGGCGATCCTACTGTCAAAATATGGACAGAAAAACTACAGAAAGTACTGCTAAACACGAGAAGAGTGAGAAGAACGTATCAATGAAGCATGGTGGCAGCAGACAGAAGTATCCTCCTCGAATGCTACAGGCAAAAGAGGCAGATTTTCAAAGAAGCTATGAGAGAGACAAAACAAAAATGCTGGGAAGCCTTCGTGAGGGATAACCTTATGAAAAATCCATGGGGTATTCCTTACAAAATAGTTGCATGTAAAACTAGGCCTCCCACAATACTATTCACAGTAAAGACAACTGATGGACGACTAACCAATAATTGGAGAGGCTCAGCGGAGGAGTTATTAAAAGTTTTGCTTCCTGATGACAACTCAGAAGAAGAACAAACTACACTACGAAGAAACACGTGGCAGCCTAGCTCGAGGAAAGAGGAAGGAAATCACATTACACACGAAGAAGTAATAACCGTGATGAACAAAATGAAAACAGGAAAGAATTCCAGACGAGGTCCTTCAGGAGCTAATCATAAAATTAAACCCGGTCCTATACAGACTCCTGAAAGAATGGCTGTATCAGGGTAGAGTTCCAGGAATATGGAAAAACAGTGAGGTGATAATTCTAAAGAAAGGAAACGACAAAGATCCTCTTCTACCGAAATATTACCGGCCAATTTGTTTAGTGAATATGCTTAGCAATGTTCACGAGAAGATTCTACGCAAAAAAAAAAAAACCGGGAAATTCAGGGAATGAATCCTAGAATCCTATTTAATATGGATTTAGAATGGGGAAGTCGACAGAGGATACCTTAAATAGGTCGATAGAAATGATTTGTAGCAGTATCAAAGAGTACGAATTCGGCTTATTTATTGACCTCTCGGGAGCATTTGACAACTTATGGTGGCCCTCCCTATTTGTAAGGCTGAGGGGGATTCGTTGTCCAAGACGATTATTCTACACCTTCAGGGACTATTGTAGATTTAGAAGTGTTTCATTGAGATGCCAGAACTCGTTCATCACGAAGACCCTTACTAATTATTGCCCCTCAAGTTTCGGTTTGCGGTCCCATCTTCTGGGATATAGGGATGGAACGAAAGAACGAAATATTACAAAGAATACCTGAACTTCTAGGTCTAATTGCTTTTGCTGATGACCTTTTATTACTCGTGGAAGGCAATACTGGAGCAGAAATTGAAAACAATAGTAAACTAGTACTTGATTGGCCCAACCATTGGTGCAGTAAAGTTAAGTTGAGATTGGCACCACATAAAACAACATTTATGATGCTCAACGGTAAGCTGACTCGAAAACCTACAATATGAATCGAAGGTAAATCAATTCGTAGAAACCCAGTGTGCAGGTACTTGGGCAATCGATAAATTTCAAAGAAAACTTAGAGAAGACAATATCACGAGCAGTGGCGGTCATTAATATCGGCCAATGACAAATAACAATTCACTGTTCCAGTCCGAACAATAAGACCAAATCATGACGCAATTTTATCCTTTTTAGTGGGCTGCTCAGCAAGTGTGTGGGCTAAGCATATTCGAAAAATAAAATCAAAACAGCTAGTCAGAGGTGTCCAACGAGGAATACTTTTAAGATTGACAGAAGTATACCGAACCATGGTAACAAATTCATTAACTGTTTTCCACTGGACCATTGAACCTTAAAGTAAGGAAACGATGTGCCATATACTGCCTCAGAAAAGGGAAACAAGATTAGGTATCAGAAATTGAAGGCAGCGAAGCAACATCACAGATGCACATTCAGAAGGCCCATATAGCGGAATGGCAACAAGAATGGAACAAAAGTGAAACAGGTCGAAGAACATATGATATGTTTCCATGCGTAGAGGAGAGGTTAAAGTTGAAGTACTTTCAACCCTCTCTGGGATTGGTATACTAAATTACAGATCACGGGCCATACAATAGCTGGCTCCGAAAGTGAAACATTGAGGATTCAAGCAGGTGTGAATCTGGAAAAGAGAGTACGTCGGAGCACGTGGTATGGGAATGTGAAATAACAGCTAGTTTGAGAGAACACCAACAAACTCGGCTGCAAGTCGATGAAAGTTTGTGGCATTTGCTGGACGAGGCAGCTGATCTAGCCTCAAAATTTTGGAAGGAGAAATTTATAGAAAGAAAACATGCCGAGCGAAATGAAAGGCCACAAATAGCAGAAGAGGAGAACAGAATTCCAACTCGTGGAATTGTGGAAGCTAATTCCAGAAACAACTGCAGAGGGAGCAATGATGCTGAAAGTCTGGCTTTCACAACACCAGATAGTCGGAAGATATCGTACGACAATAAGCAACATCAACCGTCGAACGAACTTTAGAGTGCTCAAGAGAGGCCATCTTCTGAACGACATCTGGGGCCGTCTTGGTATTCCAGGAGGTTGTAGTGACCCTTTCAGCTTCTCGTCGAGAGCGGTTAGGGTAAGCTTCTACTGTAGTCGTGGATAAAGTCCGAGAGTAGAACTCGGCAATGGTTCTGATATGAATATTCGTCGTATGTCCCTACTGAAACATCTCACAGGTTATTTTGCTTAGTCCTTTCTGATATTAATATACGACTGGATGTTAAATTACTGTAAACGGCAGTTACATATTTACACATTTATTTACATGAGCAATGGCTGGTGGTATAAGTAAATATTTACAGAATTAAATTGGTTTTGAAACAAAATCTTCATGAATTTAACCCCATGATTAGAGATCGGCCAAGGCCTAGACGAGCATGTAAACTGATTGGTACCTCACAGAAAAATTAAGTGGAATATTGATAATACCTCTAAACGACTATGCCCATTAGTTTGACCCTCTGACTATCCACAACCAGCTATCGCACCTTAGTGGGAGACGCCAGGATTCATCTTCTTCTCTGCAACAGCCTAGCCTCGGCGTCGATGTGTTACATTGAAAACTTTCGTAGAGAGACAGACAGCAAGACAACTGTTCCCAGGGTTTAAATAGATTATCCCTTTCGTATTCCCACTGTGTGGAGAGGGCAATACTACTCGCTAACCTGCTGTATGAAGTCACTTTACAGGCTTGCAGTAATTGCGGGTACTTGACAACTGGCGACATAGGACTTGTTCAGTGGCGTACTACTTCTCAGGTCATAGCTACTATTGCTTAACTATTTCATGCTCACCCACCCAGGATACTGTCTTGAGAAATAAGAGAGCTATAGGCAAGTGATCGACCTAGATCATTACAAGGTCAACCCTTGATGTCCTGGTCGGCTGACTTCGCTGCCGGTACCTTTGGAGCGCAATCAACACCAAGGAAAAATGAACATTAGTGGATTCGAAGTGCGGCTGTGACAATTGGTGGTGGTAATAGTAGTACCGTATTGGTAGTAATAGTGGTTTTAGTTCTGCTTACCTTCATTGCTCATAAGTTGAATACATTAGATATAAAATATTTAAATATGGTATATATACATGTAATAATGGAAATCAGGTCCCAGATTAGATACTAGGTGCTGGGCTATGTTGTATATGCGAAAAAATGAATAATAATATAACTGTTGATGCTACTGATAGGTGGGGTTATACTAGGTATGGCCTACACCTCAATAGTAGAGGGAAGGGGCTTCTTTAAATCCAATATCAATCCAATTAATTGGGGCTACAAATTCAAATGAAAAGTTTCCTGTTGTTAATGGTGTAAGGGCAGAGCCTTTTTAGATTAGGGTCAAGTATTAAAGTATTAACAGAGGATTAGACTTTTAACAGAAATTTGTTTAAACAATAATGAGTTTTTTGATGCAAAAATTAAAAATTGTGTAAGGATTAATTTATTACATCAGAATATCAGAGGGTTAATAAACAAAGTGGATGAATTGATAGGCCACATAAATGAATTAAATGATCTCAATAGAATTGATGTTTTATGCTTGACTGAACACCATACTTAATTTAATTTAATTTAATTGCAATGGAGCACAGACTCCGGTGGCAAATTCCCTACACCCCCATCTTCCATTTATACTGCAGCCACCTACATTTGCCCTCTATAAATTTTATCTTTAAATTCTTTCAACGTTTTCGGTAAACTATTAATCATTTCTCTTGGTGACTCATTCCAATCCCTGACACCTTACCTAAAAAAGATAATCTTCCCACACCCTTGTGCTTTAAATCGACTGCCAGCTAGTGGTCATGGTCATCTTTTCCATTTTATACAATACCTTTTTTTTTTGCTGTCGTCAGTCTTTCAACTGGTTTGATGCAATCCTCCATCCCTTCCCATCCTGTGCTAACCTATTTATTTCTACATACCCCTTACAACCCACCTCCTCAATTATCTGCATCATATATTCTAATCTCTGTATTCCTCTAAGTTCTTACCTTTTACTGTTCCCTCCACTGACAAATTAAATAATCCAGCATGTCTCAAAATATGACCTACTAGCCTGTCTCTTCTTTCTGTAAGCTAATTCCGCAAACTTCTTTTCTCACCCATTATTTCCAAATCTCGTTCATTTCTTACTTTGTCAGTCCACTTAATTTTCAGCATTCTTCTGTAGAACCTCATTTCAAATGCTTCAATTTTCTTTATTTCCGGCGTTCCTAAAGTCCATGTTTCGCTACCATAAAGTGCTGTGCTCCACACAAAGAGATTTAAAAAGTTCTTTGTAATTCGTAGATCAATATTTCAAACTAAAAGATTTCTCTTTTTGCTAGTGTTATTCTGCTTTTAACATCATTCAAGCTTCGGCCATCGGTTGTAATTTTACTTCCCAAGTAACAGAACTCACTTACCTCTCCTATTGCATCCGATCCTATTTTTATATTTAATCTACTGTGATTGGTATCATTTCGGCTACACTTCATCACTTTTGTCTTGCTTTGATTTATATTCAGTCCAAAATCTTCCTTCAGTATTTTGATCATGCCTTTCAGTAACTTCTCAATATCCTCATCCCTCTCTGCTAACAAGACAATGCCATCAGCAAATCGTAGCATATTGTTTTTTCTTTTTCCTGAAAACTTATGCCACATGGAAATTTTTCTTTGACTTTCTTCATTGCTTCTTCTACATACAAGTTGAATATTAACGGGGATAGACTACAACCTTGTCTCACACCCTTTTTAACTGATGCATGTCTCTCGTGATTTTCTACTTTTATTATAGCAATTTGATTCTTATATTGTTTATAGAGTATTATTCTATCTCGATACTTTAGACTTGACTTCTTTAAAATTTTGAACATCTTGTCCCACCTAACATTATCAAAAGCTTTTTCTAAATCAACAAATGCCATAAAAGTATCTTTGTTTTTCTTGATCCGCCCTTCAAGTTTTAATTTTAAAGACAGAATTGCTTCCATTTTTCCTAAACAAAACTGATCTTCACCAACTATCTCTTCTACAACCCTTTTCATCCATCTGTATATTATTCTGGTCAATAATTTTGAAGCATGTGTTGTTAGACTAATGGTGCGATAATTTTCACATTTTATGGCTTGTGCTTTCTTGGAAGTGTGAAGATGATATTTTTATTAAAATCAGTTGGAATTTCTCCTGTTTTATAACTTTTTGATATTAGCTTGAATAATTTTTCGATTCCTTCCGCTCCTATGGATTTAAGAAGTTCTGCAGGGATCTCATCAATTCCAACTGCCTTATTTGCTTTCAAGTCATTCAGAGCTTTATTAAATTCAGTCCTAAAACAGGATATCCTAAGTCATCAATGTCGACATAGCCTTTCTTTTCAATTACACTACTTGGCAAGTCGTCCCCAACATACTGTTTCTCAATGTATTCCTTCCACCGGTACTGTGCTTAAAAAAGGTTTCCCATCTGTAGCTTTAATGTTCGTAACTGTTTTCTTCATTTCTCCAAAATTCTGTTTGATCTTTCTATATGCAACATCTACTTTACCTACGACGATTTCCTTTTCTACTTCTTCACAATTTTTATTTAGCCATTTTTCTTTGGCTGTTTTGCATTTCCTATTTATTTGATTTCTAAATTGCCTGTACTGCTCTCTTCCTGCTTCATCCTGAGCATTTATGTACCTACTCCTCTGATCCATCAGCTAAAAAATTTCTCCTGTGATCCAAGGTTTTCGGCCAGCTTATTCCCTAAAGCCTAATGTTTCTTTACCAGCTTTCATTATTTCGGTCTTTAGTGTATTTCATTCGTCCTCGGTAGAGCTCCTTTCAGAGTTACTTCTTAGAGCTAACTCAACCATTTCCGTAAATTATTCTCGCGTGTTAGATTGTTTGAGTTTACTCACTTCCAGTCTGATCTGCTTATGCTGCTTCCTTATTCGTTTAAATTTCAGCCTGCACTTCATTATTATCAAATTATGGTCAGAGTCTATGTCTGCTTCAGGGAACGCTTTACAGTCAAGAACTTGATTCCTGAATCTCTGTTTGACCATGATATAATCTAGCTGATATCTGCCTGTATCCCCTGGACGTTTCCAGGTGTATATTCTTCTTGAATGGTTCTTAAACATGGTTTTTGCCACTACTAGCTTATATCTTTCTCAAAATTCTAGCATGCTGCTTCCTTGCTCATTTCTTTCTCCCATACCAAAACTTCCTACAGTATTCCCTCTTTTTCCTTCTCCAACTATTGCATTCCAATAATCCATGATTATTAGACTTTCCTTCCCCTTCACATATTGGATTAATTCTTCAATTTCAGCATATAATTTTTCTATTTCTTCGTCATCTTCCTGTGACGTTGGCATATATACTTGTACTAACGTGTTTGGGGCGGGCTTAGTTTCTAACCTCATCAAAATAATCCCTGACACTAAACTGTTCATAATAACTCACCCGTTTCCCAACTCTCTTATTCATTACAAATCCTACACCAGTGACTCCAATGACAGCTTGTGTGCTAGTTATCCTGTGTTCCCCAGACCACAAATCCTGTGCGTCCTTCAATTTAATCTCGTTAATCCCAACAACACCTAAACTTAAGTCCTTCCATCTCTGTTTTTAGGTTTTCTAATCTACCTGCCCTATTCAGACTTCTAAAAATCCACGCTCCGACTCGTAGAATGTTTCTATCGATTCTGATGACTCCTCCCTGAGCAGTCCCCACCCGGAGATCCGATTGGGGGACTATTTTACTTTAAATGTTTACTTTAAATTCTTTTAATATTTTCGGTAAGTGATTCCAATCCCTGGCACCCTTCCCTAAAAAAAGAAAACTCTTCCCACACCATTGTGCCTGAACTTGAGTGCCAGCCTTCGGTCATGGTCATCTTTTCCCTTCCATTCGCTACTTTTCATACCAACTCCCATATCTTACCATGCCTCATCACAAGTATACGCCCTGTAAACTGTAATGACCCTCCTCATCCTCCTCCTGTCTTCCAATGAATTCCATTTTAGCTGCTTTATCATATCCTTCACTAATTGCTTTCTGCGATAATTTGCAGAAACAAAATCTAGCAGCCCTTTTTTGCACCCTCTCTAACTCCTGTATTTGATACGTAAAATGTGAGTCCCATACTACACTACCATATTCGTGCTATGGTCTGAAAAAAGTTTTGTAACCAACTCCCTCACTTCTCTCGTACATCCCCTCGTCACTCTATCCAAGTGCAGAATTTTGAAACCTTACAACCATATAACTACAGGAATCTGTTTCAAATGTAACTGACTTTAATTTAGCTTTTCGTTATTGCAGAACAAACTTGGAGAAAGGAGGAGTTGTCACTTATGTTACAAATGGTCATAGTTTTGAGGATATAAGTATTAGCGAATATTTTCTTGATCAACATTTTGATGCCTGTGCCATATGGCTAAAATGTAATACCAGCATTAGTAGAGTTATTAGTCATATTTGTAATAGTTCTTTTGAAGAAGGTATCTTCCCTGACTCACTAAAGAAGTCAATAATCAAACCGCTTTATAAAAAGGGTGATACATCAAAAATTGAGAATTACAGACCCATTTCACTTCTACCAGCATTCTCAAAAATCTTTGAAAAAGCAATGTACAGAAGGGTGTATGCACATCTGCAAAAGAATGACCTACTCAGTAAAGTACAGTTTGGTTTTAGACAAGGCGTTTCAACAGATTCAGCAATTTTTGCTTTTGTAAACAACATACTGGAATCAATGCATAAAAAATTAAATTCCCTAGGTATATTCTGTGACCTTGCTAAAGCTTTTGACTGTGTTGATCATGAGATTCTACTAGGTAAATTAGACCACTATGGAGTTAGTGGTAAGCCAGGACTTTGGTTTAAATCTTACCTGGAAAATAGAAAGCAATGTGTATCATTGAAAGATGCTAATACAGGCAATGTTATAAACTCAAAATGGGGTATAGTTAAATGTGGTGTGCCTCAGGGCTCAATTCTTGGTCCTCTGCTGTTCTTAATCTATATAAATGATCTTCCACATATACTAGGTGATAATGAACACTGCTCTTTGCAGATGATACCAGCATATCATTGAAAGACCATCAGAACAAAACCTCGAAACACAGCAAATGATGCTATAAAGAAAATTAACAGGTGGTTTAATGCCAACAAACTAATACTTAATGTAGAAAAGACACAGTTATTTCAGTTTGTTACAAAAAATAAAACAAAGGACAGCTATAATGTGATATCAGAAGGAAATGCAATCAATGAAAGTAATTTCACAAAGTTCCTGGGTGTATGTATAGATAACAAATTGAACTGGAAACAGCATATTCAACAACTTCTTAAAAAACTGAATTCTGCAACATTTTCACTTAGGGTAATATCTAGCTAATATAGAAACCAGAAAGTTAGTATATTTTGCATATTTTCATTCCCTGCTCACTTATGGCATCTCATTCTGGGGAAACTCGTCACAAGCACAGAGGGGTATTTAAATTGCAAAAAACGTGCTATAAGAACTATTTGTGGAGCAAGCCCTCAGACGTCGTGCAGAAATCTATTTAAAAACCTGGGTATACTAACAATGCCAGCACAGTATGTATACTCTGTACTATCATTTGTAGTGGAAAATTCTGAACACTTCAATCTTAATGCTGACATACATAGCCATAATACTAGGAATAAATATAATATCCACAAGGATTACAAATCACTGTCAATTATACAGAAAGGGTTAACATTTACTGGAGCTTCCTTATTCAATGTCTTACCGACAGAAATTAAATGTTATCTACAAAACCCAACTACTTTAAGTCCAAACTGAAAGAGTTTCTGCTTCAGAATCCATTTTACTCTGTGAAAGAATTTTTTTCTTGGAATTTGGTAACTAAGAATGACTGATAAAATATGGTGTATGGAAGGGGAAGGTGACAAAGTTGTCCACAATTACTAAAATGATATATGGTTTTTTCTTTCTGTTGAAACTTTTGACAAATGAAGTAAATTACACTGTTTACAAAAATTTCACTCATATATAATAACTAACATGGGATAGCATACACTCAAAAACTGCTGTAAAAAATTATGATACTAACAGGTTTTTAAGTAATTGACTGCTTATGAATTGTGGTAACTGGTTGGTAAGAAAATAACTGGTTGTTAGGTTCTGGTAACAAGTTTATACACTGTTCCACATAATAAGTATTAACTAACTCGGGATTGTATTTGTAGATTACAGGAAATATTTGTTATACTAATGGGTCGTAACTAACTTCTTGTCAATATATAATACTATCAATTATATAGTAATATTGACATTACTAATAAGTTTATGTACTGTTCCACATCCCCGAGATTATTCTCACATGGGATCAAAGTGAACATATCTATCTATCTAGTAACAATTATGATAAAAGAGCTGGAATCGACTCATTGGAAGACAGAAGGAAGGTGAATACTGTCATGGGTATATTAGCGATGTGGCATGGAAAGATATTGGTGTCAGAATTGAAAGTAATGCATGGAAGGGAAAACACGATCGTTACTACAAGCTGGCACTCGATTTCAGGCATAAGTGAGTAAGAAGAATCTCCTTTTTAGGTAAGGTTGTCAGGGATTGTAACAAGTTACCAAGAGAAATTATGAATAATTTGCCAAAACCGTTGAAAGAATTTAATATTAAAATGCAGAAAATGGAGGAAGAGGAGTGTTTAGGGAAATTGCCACCGGAGCATGCGCTCCATTCCAATTTAATTTAATTAATAATCTGAAAAGTCGGTACTTTGGCAAAAAAAAAATGGAACTTGTAGCGAAGCTGCATCAAAAGCTATCTAATGTGATCATGTAAAGGAAGAAAAAACCTTATCCCTATGTTATAGCAATGTGGTAGTTGTTTCTGCTTTGGTTGGTTTTGTCAACTAACATCATGTCTTGCCTCGAGTTCTACTCACTGCCTGTCCAACTGTTACTTTCAATAGGTCGATTGTTTGTAATTGTGTTCATCAGTTGGTTTAAGCTTCCTATTAGGGTTTCATCTTGATAACCGAAATGTGATCGTAAATAACTATTTACTAAAAATTTTGTGAAAAACGGACTTCTTGTCACCAAATCATTCCCAAAGTGGGTTAAAACTTTAGGTTTGAAATGTAGATACATGCTTAGTGCAGCCTGATACAAATTATTACAAATTAGAAAATGGCAGCTGTACAGTGCACCAACCAAATGCTAAACTGTTCCGCTTAATATGGAACCAACTAGTCGAAAATCCGTTCGAAAAGCTCCAAAATACATAATGGTCAATTCTGAACCATTCAGCAATGTTAATTTACTCAATAACAATGCAATCGCTTGAAAAAGTATAGTACTTCTAAGGAAGTAAAAAATTAGAATGCCATGAAAATCTAGTGTAATATGCTCTGGCACCTTCCCGTTATTACTGTTTAATTAATTTTTTTTAATATAGTTATGGCCATGGGCTCACATTCTGCACCAAAACTAAATAGCCAATCAGGTGTGTTCGTCTAGCTGTTGGTAATGTGAAAGCAACAGGAACCTGATGTGACAATTAAGTTTTTCCCGGCGTATGGTAGACAGGAATTCTTCACGGGTCTTCTGCCGGATGAGATCTTCTAAACACGACGTTTCGGCAGTCACCTCCGCTGCCTTCATCTGGTGAGCTGTCATCGCGAAGTTGCTGCCGCGACGGTTCGGCACCGAATGTGTGCGCTTCGCCGCCGTGAGCATTTTCTGCTTTTCCTTTGTTAAGCAGTTGTGGTGAAGTTTGTTGTCATTAGATATTTCCTTCAATCTTACAGATTTAGTCACTTTACTGGTGGTTTGCCTTTTGGTTGCTCTTTGTTTTTCTCAATTATTAGTTAGAATTGACAGTGGTCTTTTGTGTTTGTCAAAGGTAGTAAAATACTGGCCAAGATTTGCTATTAGTGGGTTAGTCGACTTTCGTGATGTCCTATAGAAAGATTTGGTAATTTTCATAATTCTTTCTTGGAGCATTGGGACACCTGCTGCTTCGTGCAGGTCTGCTGTGGGAAATCGGTTTGGCACATGTAGTGCTCGCCGAAGTGATCTGTTCTGCATCGTTTGCAAACGGTTTATTTGGGCCTTGGATGCATACCCCCACACAGGGCACGCATATTCAATCACCGGTCGTATTAGGCTACAGTATACACTGACGCCGGTGCAGGCTGACAATGAGCTATCCCTGTTGAGTATTGGGTATAACTCTTGTAGCCTAGCTGCAACTTTTCGTCGTGTCTCCTCAATGTGATGTTTCCAGGTTAGACGAGTGTCCAAAATCACGCCGAGGTATTTAGCTGTGGTTGTCCATTCGATGTCTTCACCATTTAGGTGTAGGTTACGCATGCGGTTTTGCCGACGGTCACGCTTCCCCAGGCGCCTGGTCAGCATAATAGCTTGAGTCTTTGTCGAGTTTAAAGTTATTCTCCAACGTCTTGCCCAGGCTTCAGTCTGCTGGAGGACTTCTTGTAATCTTCTGATTGCAGTGGCTTTATTTCTGTGCGCGGTAAAGAACGCAGTGTCGTCTGCATATAGGGCAGTACGTACTGTGGCTGGGGCTGGTATATCCGCGGTATATAGATTATACAGTACCGGACCTAGGACCGAACCTTGCGGTACTCCAGCTCTTATGGGGCGGCGACTTGACAGATTATTGCCAACCCTCACTTTGAAAGATCTCCCAGATATATAGCTCTTGATCAGCTTTACAAGAGGGCCGGGGAAATCCTGGTTATAAAGTTTGTAGAGCAAACCGCTATGCCAGACGGAGTCGAATGCCCGTGCGACATCTAACAATACTAGCGGGCAGTAGCCACGAAAATTGAAGGTAGTAGTAGCACGTTCCACTATTCTCATAATTTGCTGGCTTGCAGAGTGTCTTTTTTGGAACCCAAATTGAAACTCCGGGATGATGTTTTCGGTCCTGATGTGTGCCTCTAGTCTCTTTAACAATAATCTCTCGAAGATTTTACTCATTGAGGGGAGCAGGCTGATAGGGTGGTAGTTCTGGGGGAATGTCGTATTCTTCCCAGGTTTTGGCACAGCAACAAGTGTAGCCAGAGGCGGCCCTAGCAATTTTTTTAGGTGGTGCGAGATCTCATTGTAGCGCCCCAAATGTGCAATCGCTTATTGGTGATTAGGGTGTCCCTATAGACAGATTGAAGATAGCAATTTTTTTACATTTTACTCATATTATAAATGAAAAAGTTTTTTTGCTTGAAAGTTTTTACTGTTTCATGTCTAAACGGCTGAACGGCTTAAAATAAAATTTGGAATAATGTATTGGTTATCTACTTTTATCCCAATCGATCAAATAGTTCCTGTGGGATTCAGATACGAATACGTGTACGAATGCGTTATGAATTCCACTCGAGCAAAGCCGTGGGCAGAAGATAGTCTTTATTTATTAATAATAACTCAAACCTCAGAAATTAGTATAGGACAGCAGCGGTATGAATAAGAAACAAGAGAAGTAACAAGGAATGCTGTATGTCTGAAAAGATTTCTTTAAGCCACTGTGGCGAACTAAATGCTCACATCACGTAAATGTCAGATTCACTTAGTTTTTAATAATTGGCTTCTACACTTAACGTACCGTAAGTAGCGTTGTCATCCACACGGCTAAGCACTCCCCACTCTTCACGCTCTATCTCAAGAAGGGTTTAAGCTATGAAATATTGTCTGTGACCAAATTTGTAGAGAATTTTATGCTCTACAACTTTTACAATAACTCAAAATAACATTTAGAGTAAAGGAAGCGAGATATTTATAAAAGCTGTTTTTTGTGACATTTGACCTTGATTATCTTGACTGGTGTACACGAGATTCTATCAGACTTTTGAGCCAACTTATAAAATATGAAAACAAAAGTGTGAGCAAGAGCAAATTTTCAGCTTATCTTTCATTCCGAGGTTTGCCCCTTTTTTTCACCTTATTTGACTGGATTACAACCAAGAAATAGATTTAGCAGAAATTACAACAGATTGTCATTGGGTTAGTGAATGCCAGTCTATAAAAAAGGAAATAACTACCTACGAATTTGTAGTTGCTCTCGTCGTTATGGTATGACATTCTTACAAACATAAATGTAATAAGAAAAATGTTGCAAAACGAAAATGCAGCTACATGTGGCTAAACAACACATGATGCATTTTACACATTGGCTTGAAAATTATCTGGATATGGTTTCGACTAATTATCCTTGGTAACGGCGAGAGAAACAGCTGACCAAAACGATATTGACGAAGTTCATTATCGTGAGAAGGAAACGTAAGAGAACCAACTTTCATTATGTAGGAGAAAAAATGAAGCTCTTGAATTGCATGCAGAGCAGATTTTCAAAATAAACTATTAGTATGTTATTGTTGACAATGTTCGCACAAGTTGCCGACATAGATTTGAGGAACTTAAACATGATGAAAACACATTTGGTTTCATGCACAACATAAAAAGATTAAAGGAAACTAGTGATTGTAAAACTTCTGAAGCATTGCAATGACTTGTAAATATCTCTAACAACAGGAGAAACATCTGATATAGATGAACAAGAATTGTATGAACAACTCAATACGTTTATCCATGTATAAGAAGTGATCCACGGCGTTATCTCGGTGATGAGATAACTAATAGGGAAAAAAAAAAAAAAAAAAAAAAAAAAAACATTAACTGAAGTGTACCCCACTATCGAAGTAATTAGTCCTGAGAATTTTTGCCACCATACCTGAGATAGTTGCGTACGCAGAAAGAAGTTTTTCGTGGTTAAAAATTATTCGATGTGACAAGTTCGACTTTCAGCCCTTTCTATTCTTTGAATTGAAAATGAAGTAGCTCATTCGTTAGATTTTTCTGTATTAGTTAAATATTTTAATCTTAGAAAAAGCCGCAAACATCTTTTTTAAATCCTTGTGTATATCTTTTAATGTACCTTAGTTTATCATCAATAATTTGTCGTCTTTATGTTTGATAACTTTTAATAACTCTTCTAATACAATATTTTAAAACACAAAATGTATTTATTTATGACTTTTGCATTTCTCGTCGATCATCAGAAACACGTTCTTTTGATTCTCATACTTTGCACAAAGGACAAGGGCCTCGCAAAGATCTGCCGCTGGTGATAACGAACTGCGGCGAGGTTAAAAACTTTATTGTCCAAAATAGTTTCGCAATTTTTTTGGTGATAGTCCGTCTAAGTGCTTGAATACCACTTCCCACAGCTTTGTTGATCGGAAGAATAGAACAAAATTATTTTTTTTTAAAGAAATCCGGACTAGTGAACTGATTTAACTGATGTTTTGGCAGCACTTGCTATTACGATATTTAATGACAGCTACAGGGATTAAAAAATGCTCGAAGATATAGGTTCAGAATTCTGCTTTGGTCACCTTTGTTTCTTCCTATTATATTCGATCCACTGTCATATCTTTGGCCTCACAATCGTTGATATCCAAATAGAACTTGTGAAAAGTATCATCGATAAACAGGCCAGTGAGTCCGGTTTCCAGGTCCCTAAGAGTCACTGCCGGCTTGTTAGCAACGAAACATCCACGCACTTGGACTTTGTCTTCATTTGTGTCAACGAAAGCAATCACATCAGGAGTTCAATTCAGTGTGATGGAAAAGTATTTTATTACACTTTTCATTCGTTTTGAATATATATCCGACATTTGTCTCCCTATTAGCATCACGCCGGAGATGCTCCGTCATTACAGGGTCATATTTTCCTAGCAGTTGCAATATACCCAGGAAGTTACCATTACTAGAAGTATTTAGTGTTTTAGATCCAAAGCTTCATCTGAACAAGAATTTACTCCATGTTAAAAAGAATACTTTGCACATCATCCTCTCCTTGATGTTTCGTCTTCAATCTGTATTTACAAATGCTTGACTATGACACTGAAATTGTTTAATTTAATCAACACTTCTATCCAATTGATTATGGTGTGTTGGTGATTTGAGGAGGTTTCGTGAGTTTTGAGACTCTCTGATGAGTAGCTCCAGTCATCAAATCCTTCTTTTCCTTACTAAGAATGAGACCTTCTGTTGAATAAACTTCAGTAACAACAGTATATTTTATCTGCATATTGAGAGTAAGCAAGCTATTTTCTTTTTTTTTTTATATTTCTACATTTGGCATTACTCTTTGTAAACGCATATTGGAAAATTGACATACATAATATTTTTTTGCTGCTAGAATAATTATTTCATCTCTGGCTGCAGAGTCAATGAGTGACCATTTTAAAATATCATCATAATTTATATATTTTGAAAATGCGATGGTGATGGTATGTCTGGTATACCTCATTCTGTAATATTTTGAACTGCAGACAACATTCCAACCATATCTAAATCTTCTCGTACATGCTGCTTTTTATCATAGTAAGCCTCGTCTGAAGAACTTCTATTAAACGAATATAATAGTAGGCTTCCGCGGCCAGATTCAGTTGATTCTTGGCTATCCGCGTGGTGCCGCGTCATGTTCCTTGTAGTCGACGTTTCGACTCTCATTTTGGGTTCTTCTTCCAGGGCAGAACTATTAAACAAGTTTTCTTCCACTGCGTTTTGAACTAGTACTGGTGACGACGATTCAGATGACTTCTCAAATGCAAAAAAATTTGCAAGCAAGGCCAAGCTAGAGGCGCACAGAAACCAACAGTGGGACGACCGGTTGGCCCAACTGCGGGTAGAGGATGGAACCGCTTGGCAACAAACTAGGAGGTTCACACGCACCAGAACACGCACCCCGGCGCTGCATGGTGCGCAAGGCCTGGTGTACACCGAAGAGGACAAAGCCAATGTCCTTGCAGACGTGTTCGAAGAAAACTTTCGCCCTGTACCCGAACCCTACGATGATGACCACATAGAAAGAGTGCACCTTCAGATGCGGCGCTACTGGGAAAACAACGAAAACGAAGACGAAGAAATAGAGCCTGTCGATGTGCAGGAGATACAAGAGACGCTACGCAAATCCCAGGCGAGGAAGGCACCAGGCCGCGACGGGGTGAATAACCTCATGCTGCGAAACTTACCACCGGCCGCAGTAGGGCGATTAGAGCAGATCTTCAACAGCATACTAGAGCAGAGGAAGTTCCCGGCTGCCTGGAAGGAGGCGGAAATAGTTGCCCTTCCTAAACCTGGCAAGGATCCAACGTTTCCGCAACACTACAGGCCAGTCTCACTACTGCCAGCGGTGTCAAAAACCTTTGAGCGGCTTCTGCTACGTCGTCGACTAATGGTATATGTGCGGCGACTTAACATCATCCCAGAAGAGCAGTTCGGCTTTAAAATAATATGCAAATTGGGTTATTATAGAATTTATTTTTTGAGTAGACGATCTGTCACTGCTGTTTCGGCGCCCCCCATACGACGGCGCCCGGTGCGGTCGCACCGCTCGCACCGCCCTAGGGCCGCCCCTGAGTGTAGCCTGCTTCCAGCATCTTGGATAGTGCTGGCGGCGTAGAACTATGTTAAAGATTTCTGTGAGGTGTTCAATCGCCTGTAGTGGAAGGTTCTTCAGTAGTTGGTTGCTTATATTGTCAATTCCTGGAGCCTTCCTGGGGTGTAGTTTACTCAATATGTTTCGAACTTCATCAGGTGTGATCTCTTCTATTATGTAGTCGTCGTCCTCAGCTGCTAGAAAACGGGCAAGTCTTCGGCGGATGTCTGCAGATTCTTCTTCATCATTATCTTGAGAAGATCTGAATTGCTTCTCAAAGTGGTCCGCCAGAGCATTGGCCTTGTCTGAGTCGCTAAACACAAGGCCCCTTTCGCCATGAAGTGGGGGCAGTCTGGTACGCCGCTTTGTAAAACGTCGGGTCTCTACCCAAAGGTTTCCGTCTTTAACGTTTAAGGAGGCCAGACGTGACGACCACTCTCGGTTTCTATGCTCTTCGAGCGCCGCTTTCAGCTCGCGTTGGAGTCGATTTAGTAACCGCCTTGTTTCAGGGCGCCTGGTTAGTCGCCATTCCTTAGCCACCCTGTTTTTATGTCTTATCTGTGCTAGTAGGTGTGGCGGGAGTTGGCGAGACCTGGGTCTTTCAGTTACAGGAGGCGTTGCTGTGTTAGCCGCTCTAATGATGGTTTTGGAGACCTGTTTGATAGCAGTCTCTATTTGTGTCGCATCTAGGGGCCTCAGGCGGTGAAGGGATTCCGTGATCTCTTCACGGAAATTCTCCCAGTTGGTCTTGCTGTAGTTCTTTAGGCTGGTAGTTGTTGGTCTCCACGGGCCTACGTCTATATCTATCAGGACTGGAGAGTGATCTGACGAAAGCCTGTTCATTGTGTGCGCGGAGATGAAGCACGCAATCCCCCGTGTGATCACAATGTCTAGGACATCTGGACGACCGCCATTCCAGGGGTGGTGTGTTGGTTCCACCGGGCCCCAGACTAGCAAGTTGCGTCTGACTGCAATCCTGTGGAGCAGCTGTCCTGCTGGGTTTGTAGTTCTCGAGTGCCAATCGGGGTGTTTCGAATTAAGATCACCCCCGATGATCAGTTTGCCTCGGATTGAAAGAAGACGATCAAAGTCCTCTGCAATTGGCTGTCTCCGTGGTGGTCTATATCCTGATACTATTGTGACTGGCCCAGTGGTAGTTTCCACTTCTATAGCCCTGATTTCTATCTGGTTGGTTTGTGGCGACAGTATTTCATGATGAGGGATACCACGCTTTATATATATTGCCACACCTCCTCCTGCAGTTGGCCTGTCATTCCGATAGCAGCAATAGTTGGCTACTGTGGCGTTAAGGCCTTGTTTGAGGTGGGTTTCTGAGACAAGGCAAATATCTACGTCCTCATCACGCAGAAATTGCCTAAACTCTCCAAGTTGTTGTCGTATGCCATTGGCATTCCAAACACACAGATATAAACCTTGTATATGTGTCCTATTCATTATTGGTCAGGGATTTCTCTGATTGTTCGGCTGCTGGAACCGTCTTAACTGCGGTCTTTATATCCGCGGCGTGCTGGTCAAATTTGGCGAGGAGAGATGTCAACATATTGAGTAGGCTACCTACTATGTTTAATAGATGGTCCATCGTGCCGCTGTTATTTGCTGATTGAGGAGTGGGCGAGTGTTGGCATTTCTGGCAGGTTTCTTGAGAGTTTGTCTTCTCCGCTGCCGTTTGCTTAGTCCCTTTTGGTGGTGTTTTTCCAGATGTCTTTTCGGCATACGTTGTGGCCACCGAATGATTAGCCGATTGTTGAGTCGTGCTCTTATTTGCAGACTGTTGAGCGATGTTCTTCTTATTTCCTTTTTGCATTCCTTTGCCTGATTTTTGGGGGGGTCTCTTTTCGTTCTGTGCAGGAGGGGGCTTATTCTTGTTCTCTCGCTGTCGACTAGGATAGTCGGCGGCGGGTGATTGTTGGACAGCTGTGTCCTTAGTCATCTTGTCATCAGTCTTCTTGTTTTCTCTAGAGGAGTGGACACAGGTGATTCCTCGTTGCCGATCCCTGGCACGTTTGTACGCAGGACACCCTTTGTAGCTGGCAACATGACTTCCTTGACAGTTAGCGCATTTTGGTGAGCTGTCCCCCTTCTTCATGGTGCAGTCATTGGATAAATGTGCCCCAGCACATTTAACGCATACCGAGGGCATGTTACAATGGCGTGCTACATGTCCTAGGGCTTGGCAGTTAAAGCATTGAGTAGGGCCATTGGAAGATCTTAATTTCTCGATGGAGATGCGTAGTGACATCAGTGATTCCAGGGAAAAGATTTTTCTATTCTGTGGCCTATCTGGTAGAACCACAAGAAAGAGAGGCATTAGGTCTGAACCGCCTGGTCTTTTCAGCTGTTTCACTGTGCGAATGTCGAATCCGCTGTCTTCGAGTTCTTCTTTTATGTCTTCAGAAGGCATTTTTGAAGGCATCCCGCGGATTACCACTTTTAGTATCTTCTCTGCTGCGGAAGGAAAAGTATAATAGGGTATGTTTGCCCTTTGCAGTGCAGCAGTCACTTCCAATTAATCATTTGTAGAGTTGAAGGTTAATTTAACCTTATCGCCCCCAGCAGTCTTCGCTTGGAATGGCCTGTCTTGGAGGATCCCCTTGACCATCTGATGCATTTCTTTGTAGCTTCTGGGGAACTGTACTACTACGGGTGGTATCTGATGCCTTGGATGTTGTGTCTGTTCCTGTTGCTGCTGCTGTAGCTGCGGCTGCTGTTGTGGCTCTTGAGCAGGCTCTTCTTGATTCAGTACGTTATATGGGTTACTTGTTTCAATATTGTTCGGATCCAGTGAAGGCGGGGGCTTGCTGGTGCGGTGGGCCAGCATAAAGCCATCTCCGTCAGACTGGTCTCCAGGAGAGTTTACTTTGCGGTTGGAGTTGGTTTTCTTTGCAATAGCGCAGTTGTGTTGGTCAGTGACCGTCGGTGAGGGAAAGCTGAAAGCTCCCTTAATTTTCTTGTATACAGCTTTCTTGTCCCTGTTAGTAGGGTTAAACTGCGACACTGGAACACCAAATTTTACAGAATTTCCCCGTTGCTCATTTCTGGGGTGCTTCACATTTCCAATAGTGGGTGGCGATATGCACCGCTTGGTAGCACGGGCGTCATGTTCTTGTGTAGTCCCGTTCATCACTGGCGAAGTTGCCGTAGTCGGGTTTGTATCCATGTTTACGTCCTTTGGCTGTTGCATGGACGTCGTATTTTCAGGCTGATCTGCTCCTTCCATGTCAGTAACTAGACGAGGAGGTCCGCTGGTCATTGTTGCCGACTCAGTAAGAAGCGGGTACTGTAGATCACACGGTCCGCACGACGTTACAGCGTTGTGGCTCATCTTAGCCTAGCGGGGGTGTTGCTCTGGCCCTTTGTTGTCACCGTAAGGTTAGCCCAGGCCAGAAGCATCCCTAAAACTGGCGCCAGGGGGTTCCTCTCCCAGCGGGAGAGGGCCGTGTGGCGGTAATTCCCTACTATCTCGGGCAGGGAGGGACCCTACAGCGAGAAATCCAGGCTGCCGCACGCCGCGAGCGAAAACACAAAAGCGGCAACAAAGCACACAAGCTCAAAGCGAAAACTGCATGCGTCGTTAAAGAGCATCTGTCTCCAAGTGTCGAATGTGTGCGCTTCTTTTTTTTTTTTTTTTTTTTTTTTTTTTTTTCCATTCCTCCCAGGTGAAGCCCAGGAGGCGGGCTGTTGTAGGGCCGGAAGGGCCCTTTTCAGCCAATGGGTTTACACATATTTACAATGCTTTATTTAATTTTGTACATAGGAACTGACATAAAATATTTACAAGGATTATTTAGATAAATTATATTACATAGCTAACTACAGTAATGAATATTATAAAAATAGGTTGTATATAGATAAGTTAATGAATTTATGAGAGAAGCGCAGCTTCTGCCAACGCCGTAGGCGTTGGCTGTATTGGGGAAGGGGTACCTGTCACCCTTATTGGTGACATCTGCCCCTACATTTTATTTTGGACAGGTTGACATTTATGTTGACAGTTTGTCATTACCTGCTGCTCAGCAGAGTTTTTGCAATATGTAGGGATATTTTTTTTATTTTTTTTTATTTTTTTTTATTTATTTTTTTTAAAATCTTCAATGCAGCACTACAGAGACGAAGATACCCCACAGCGTGGAAGGAAGCTGTAGTTGTGGCAATTCCCAAGCCTGGGAAAGACCCCACATTCCCCCAAAACTACCGCCCAATTTCACTGCTGCCGGCGGTATCTAAACTTTTCGAGAGAGTTCTTCTCAGCCGCCTGATGACACATGTCCGCCACCTGCAAGTCATCCCGGACGACCAGTTTGGGTTCCGCGCCGGTCACTCCACAACCCACCAGCTAGTGCGAGTGGTGGAGGAAGTGACCGACGCATTCAACCGCCGGAGATTCTGTGGCATGGTACTGCTCGACGTAGCGAAAGCCTTCGATACAGTATGGCATGAGGGCCTACTGCTTAAGATGGCTACGGCGGGCATACCGAAGGCTTACGTCGTACTCATCCGCCGGTACCTCAGAAACAGGCGATTCAGGGTGAGAGTGGAGAGATCGTGGTCCACCCTTCGGCGTGTCCTCGCCGGAGTACCACAGGGCTCGGTCCTGGGTCCGCTACTACACTGCATTTTTACGGCGGACATCCCAAGGCCGAACTCAGTTTTCACTGCGCTGTATGCGGACGACACCAACTACTTCACCTCATCCTGGAGCCAACTGATAGTCGCCAGACGCCTCCAGGAAGCCCTACAACAACTCGAAGAATGGGCCACGAAGTGGAGAGTTCGCATCAACGCAGAGAAGTCGCAGTCCATCATTTTCCACCGGCGTGGAACCCCAAGACCACTCCAGCTGGACCTGTTCGGTGGAAGAATCCCACAACAGACGGTCGTCCGCTACCTGGGGGTCATCCTCGACGAACGGCTGACGTGGAGGCAGCAGGTACAAGATGTCAAAACCATGGTGGAGAGAAGATTAATGAATTTATATTAGTACTGGCTCCTTATATACCCTGCGGCCGGCGGCCCACCAGCCGGAGCGGCTGCCTGCCGCGCTCCCATTGGTCGGCGCGTCAACCGGGCTCCGCCCTGGATTGCTGTGTCCCTTGCCCTCTCTTCTGGGACGAATGTTATTCTGCTGCTGCTTCAAGTCATGGAGGATAGGCTTCCAAGCTTCACTTAAGAAGAGACCGCCATCTCTGTTGATGTTGAGGCGAATTTCCAGCGATTCTCTAATTACGGAATCCCAGAAAAACTGCGTCTGAGCCAATACTTCAGTCTTACTGAAGTTTATGCTGTGGAAATTTTCCACAGCGTGTTCAGCTATTGCGGATTTGTCTAACTGCAGCAACCGCAGATGTCACTGGTGTTCGGTGCGGCGTTCCTCGATGGTTCTAATGGTCTGGCCAATGTATATTTTGCCACATTCGCATGGGATCGAGTAAACACCCGGAATTCGCAGTCCGAGATCGTCCTTCACCGAGCGCAACATGTCTCGTATCTTCGCAGGTGGACGGAAGATGCTCCTTATGCCAAATCGAGCTAGAATCCTTCCGATCTTTCCAGAAGAATCCTTCTGGAAAGATCGGAAGGATTCTAGCTCGATTTGGCATAAGGAGCATCTTCCGTCCACCTGCGAAGATACGAGACATGTTGCGCTCGGTGAAGGACGATCTCGGACTGCGAGTTCCGGGTGTTTACTCGATCCCATGCGAATGTGGCAAAATATACATTGGCCAGACCATTAGAACCATCGAGGAACGCCGCACCGAACACCAGCGACATCTGCGGTTGCTACAGTTAGACAAATCCGGAATAGCTGAACACGCTGTGGAAAATTTCCACAGCATAAACTTCAGTAAGACTGAAGTATTGGCTCAGACGCAGTTTTTCTGGGATTCCGTAATTAGAGAATCGCTGAAAATTCGCCTCAACATCAACAGAGATGGCGGTCTCTTCTTAAGTGAAGCTTGGAAGCCTATCCTCCATGACCTGAAGCAGCAGCAGAATAACATTCGTCCCAGAAGAGAGGGCAAGGGACACAGCAATCCAGGGCGGAGCCCGGTTGACGCGCCGACCAATGGGAGCGCGGCAGGCAGCCGCTCCGGCTAGCGGGCCGCCGGCCGCAGGGTATATAAGGAGCCAGTACCACGAAGCGCACACACACGACCGAGATGGGAGGAGGCCAATATTGGCCTCCTACCTATCATTCGGGAGGACCGGGGTTAAACTCGGCTCGGCCATCCTGTCTGAGGTTTTCCGTGGTTTCCCTCAGACACTTAGGCGAATGCTGGGATGGTTCCCTACAAGGCCACGGCCGACCTTCCATCCCCCTTCCCTCCCCGTAGTAGTAGATTGGCTGAAAAGAGTCCCCTATGACTCTCCAGCAGCCCGCCTCCCAGCCTTCTGCTGGGAGGAATGAAATGTAAAAAAAAAAAAAAAAAAAAAAAAAAAAAAAAAAAAAAGAAGCGCACACATTCGACACGACACCAAGGTGCCAACATCAGCCATGGGTGACAGAGGAATTTCGGACTTTGCTGCTTTCCAAGCAAAGCTGAAGCGGATCAAGGAGGAAATCTCGAGGCAGACCCCTGCCAGTCCGGACCCCGCCTCGTCGGCGCCGGAAACTTCCGCGGAGGAAACTTCACAGCCACCAACGCCACTGCCGGACGAGGAGGAACATATGTCGGTCGGATCTGAGGTCATCTTCAGCGAAGAGGACGAAGACGAGGAAATAGAGATGGGCCCAGTACTCCCCCCTCACAGTCAGCTACGAGGGGAACTGGTCTGTCATTACTGAGCAGATTCGATGCCACACAACGCTGCCGGTAATGTGCTGGCCAAGCAACAAAGGAGTGCGGATCTGCCTATCCTGTCCCACAGACCAAATCGCGGTGGAGGAGTTCTTGAGGGACAGAACCATCACCTTTGAGGCTGACGATCTTCGCCCCCGCAGCAAGAAACACGTCGTCCGAGGTCTCCCTGTGGACACAACGGCGGAAGTAGTGGCCGCCGAACTCTCTTGCCAGGGTGTGGAGGCAACTGACGTCCACCAAATGCGGAGGACGGGTACAGAGGAAAAAATTCCTCTGTACTCCTTCAAGACCACTGAAGATGCAACCACATTGAAGGAAGTCAAGTTTCTGGCGGGGAAACCCGTCAGAATCGAAAGAAAGAAGCCGCCGCCTCCTGAGTTCACCCAATGCTTCAACTGCCAGGGATTCCAACATTTTTCCTGGCAGTGCACCAACCCGACACGATGTTTGAGGTGCGGCGGAAACCATCGCCTTGCCGAATGTCAGCAGCCGCGGGACCAGACATGGTGCTGCAACTGCAGCTCTCCAGGGCACATAGCCTCTTACGGCGGCTGTCCGGCACGCCTAACGCTTCCCGCTACCGGCCGGAAGCCGTCGTATAGGAGGCCCGCAACCAGCTGGTATAAACCACCACCGCCGGCCGCTCAAACCAGACCAACAGCAGAAGGCGGCCAGAGAAGGTCGCGCAGGCCACCCGCGCCTGCATCACCGCCCACGGCCGATGTGTCTGCGGCCGCTCTTCGCGAACTGGCGAAAGCGGTCACCGACGCCATCGGCAAAATCCCAGAGATGGTCGCGGCAGCAACTGTGCAAGCAGTAACAGCCGCAACAACACGATCAAATGAACCTGCAGAGCAGCAGGAAATGTCAACCGATCAACAGTCAAGCCAACATAACCAAACTACAAAGTAGGGGAAGGTGTCACCAATGAGGGTGACAGGTACCCCTTCATCAATACAGCCAACGCCTACGGCGTTGGCAGAAGCTGCGCTCCTCTGCTGAGGCGCACACATTCGGTGCCGAACCGTCGCGGCAGCAACTTCGCGATGACAGCTCACCAGATGAAGGCAGCGGAGGTGACTGCCGAAACGTCGTGTTTAGAAGATCTCATCCGGCAGAAGACCCGTGAAGAATTCCAGCAACAGGAACGCTCTCACTCTCAAGCCACCGCCAAGCGCACGTCATACATATTACTTCTGAAAGGTATTTTTTTTTTTTCACAAGTCACTATCTCTTTTCATACCTAACAGAAATCGACAAATGATGTATTAAAGATTATGGTTTCCGCCTTTTTGTCATACTAAATTTAAGAAAGTAATTTTTCTGAATTCGACCCTTAAAGGGCAAAAGTATAATTTTTTCAAAACGTATTTCTATGTCAGGAGCCACTTGTCTCCCACGATACCTAACCAAAATAGGTAAAAGAGATATCAATATAAAGACTATGGTCTCCATGTTACTCACATTACATTTTAAGAATGGAATTTGTCCCTTGAAGAGGAATGACCTTTTTTATATTTTTTTTTTTACAAAACTTTTATTTCCCTTGATACTTATCTCAAATCGATAAATAAATCATGATTTTAAAGATTTAGTTTTCCACTTAGGTAACACCATTAATTATGAAAGACATTTTCATAATTTAATCCTCAAGGAGCAAAGGTATCAATATTTCCACAACATTTTTTGTTACGAGCCATTTCTAATCCTTGATACCTAACCGAAATTAATAAATCATTTTAATGATTAAGGCCTTCACGTTGGCAACTTCATGTATTAAGAATAAAATTTTACGGAATTTGACCCTTCAATAACAAAAGTAATAACTGTGAAAGTAACGCGTATGAGAGAGTACATAGCTAACTAATCCACTAAACAGCAGTAGCCCATATCACAAAGGCATTAATGATGTGTGTTTTCTATGCAACATATAGGTTTTCGAATATCTTTTTCTGTTACAAAAAAAAAAAAAAAAAAAAAAAAAAAAAAAAAAAAAAAATTGTTATTCTATACTATTCGTACGTAAACGTTTTATTCATGAAATTTTCTCAATGGCATGATCACAGCAACACATATGATAGAGATATGGTCATTCTGTGTGTATTTTGCTTGTATTCCTTTAAGCTAAGTGAAAGTTTATCATACACATATTTTATGCATTCAAACGAATTTCCTTATTGTTTTTTAATGTACTTTTAGTATTTTGTTATGTACCTCTTACAATAAACAAATAAAAAATTGATACAAATAAGGTGGTTCTTCTTTGATCCTATTACAAATCACCTAAATTACTGTTTATAGTATTCGCGAAATATTTGCACGGCTCATCTAGTCTGATATATCTACAATGTAATCATCTGTTACCTATGAATGGCTAAAGTGCATTTATTACCTCAACAATCTATAAATTGTTTAAGACAGCAGTGATATTCAGCACAAAAGCAAATTAGTGTTCCATAATTTTGGACACCCCATCACAAACTATCTCCCCGCAGTGAAAATTAATTGCACAGAAACCTCCCACCGCTATTTTAAAAACCTCTAATCGAATGCCTCATTTTTCCTTTATTGTGTAAGCAACATCAAAGAATGTAAAAAAATATCAACTTCGCATTTTCAAGAACGTTTTCACCACCAATATGTCCAAAGCGGGAAACTCTAATGATACCAGCCAGTATAATTAGATTTAAAGCAAGTTGTCAAATCCTTATTTATTTTACTGGTGGTACCATTATGTCAAAAAGTTAAGGTATCGTTGAGATCCATGGAAAAATATAGCAAACGGTGATAATGGGTAAATAAGAATGGCTTCAGGTAACAATTTGCTTAGTAACACTGTGCTACTCATACAAGGGATATAGGGAAAACAAACGAGGACAGGGGGTGGCACTGATCGTCCATGGTATCCCACCGTAACATTAAAACGGTGTGTGATGAAATCATTGGGCAATACAGGATGTATAACGGCTTCCTACATTGTGGATCAGATCGTCCAACATGACTTGCGGAAACTCATTTCATTGCGGGACAAGCGCCTCTTTGGAGATCGAAAATATTCCGTGATAGTGATTAAGGCTGGAATCCTTCACTCAAAGCGTTCAATTGGACTTAAATCCTGGGAGGAGCAGGCGACTATAGAGTGTGATTTCTTCATGTTACAGGTACAAATCTACCAGGCCATCGATGTGAGTTTTTAAAGTAGCACCATGGGTAGTCGATCTCGAACCAATGAGTGTCGCGGGTGCGGGCACGGGCGGGAGCGTGGCTGGAGACCGATACTTCCACATGTGTTTGAAATTTCATGGACTACAGCTACAAACATGTATCAGGTTGCTACAAGAGATAGAAAAGTGTTATTAACTGCGGTTGGATAGTAAAGGCAAAGGAATATTTGTGTTGTGCAGTACAGAGCAAACCGGTAGACGGTGAATTGCGGTAATGAATTATTTGACTGGATGTGAACTTAATACTAATTTTTCCCTAAATATTCTGAAATCTTCGTACATAGAGTTTCCGATTAGCTACTGTGATTAAAAATTGTTGGTGGCGCACTAGTTCTGTGGGGAAAATGGGAAAAATAATAAATTTACATTAGATAGCATAGTGCTTTATTTCTTGTTAATAATTCTCCCGCTTTATAACTAACCGGTTTTGGTAACCACAAGCTACCGTGGCTTACACGAATAAATTATTTCCATTAACCATTTCGGCTAATTCACCCACCAATAAAAACAAATACAATTCGTTTACATGTCTTCAGTGGACAGGACTGATAGCATAGAGTAGGCATTATCATCCCAGATGGAACCCATGTATAGTACTCATATATGGAAGTCAAACGCAGATTCACCACGAAAAGCAGCACAAACTGTTGCAGGATGTCGTCCCTATACTGTCACAGTACACCTAGAAAACACATGCAGTGTGGTACGTGTTCCTAACCTGTTTCCACTCCATAGAAGAACTTGGGCGTCGCCATATCGACCCCTTTCCACAATATTCACAGGAGAATATTATGGAGGGAGAGTGGTGCAGGAGACTGACTCACAGAATTTCTACTTCTAGAGATGGACACTGCGGAGTGTCCATAAACCACATAGCTTCATTTTGGCCTCCTGTGAATCCTCCCTCCACCTATGTATCCCAGTGTGGCTTTTGCCTCTACCCCCCCCCCCCCCGTCTCACCTCACGTAGCACATAGCTAGCTTTTTTTCTATTGATTCCAGAAGACATTTTGTACTGCTTTCTCTTGTCAGGCTATCATAAATTACATATGGAGACAATTAAATGACGGATAGGGAAGTAAGAACTTTGGCCGATTGCTTAGAAATTCAGCGCGATCTGGATGTTATTTTGGCTTGGTGCGCTGAGTGGCAACTTACTCTAAACTGTAAAAAGTGCAAGACAATGAGCATAACTAACAAAAAGAATCCGATTGTTCAGAAATACGAGTTAAACAATACAGTTATTGATATGGTCGATTCTGTTAAATATTTGGGAGTAACAGTACAAAGGAACATGAAATGGGACATACACATTAATTCTTTAGTAGGTAGAGCAAATTCTAGGCTGCGATTCATAGGTAAAATCTTGAAAAATTGTAATGAACAAACAAAGGAGATAGCGTACAAATCTCTTGTGCGTCCACATTTGGATTATTGTTGTGCCATTTGGGACCCGTTTCGTAAGGGATTGATCGAAAGTATAGAGAAAGTACAGAGAAGAGCCGCTCGATTCGTGACCGCTTGCTACAGTCCTTATGAAAGCGTCACAGAACTGATTAGTAGATTAGGTTGGGAGTCTCTGGTAGATAGACGACACACGTTTCGTTTAAACTTATTGGAAAACATGCGTACTCCAACTTTCACTCATGAGTGTAGTGAAATACTTCTTCCACCAACCTATTTGAGTCGGAAGGACGGGAAAGATAAAATTAGAGAAATAAGGTGCCGCACTGATTCTTATTTTAATTCTTTTTTCCCTCGTACCATTAGGGATTGGAATGCACAGCAAAGAGATTAGCTTTGGTGCTGAGCACCCTCTGCCACCCACAATTTTGTGAATTGCAGAGTATATATGTAGATGTAGATATATTCACTGTAATTTGACATGACCAGGGGGTGAGTCAGATGAAGGGATAGCAACAACTATACACTAAAGCACGATTCTTGATGGGTTTAATCACATTCGGTGAGCCATATAGTGTTTTTGTATCAGAGAAAAGCATGTGGTAGGTTGAAAAGCACACAGATCAACCTCTCAAAGCCGATGAATGTTTATCTGCAGCAAGATGTGTGATTCAGAGGCTGCTGTATTGTTAGTATATATGTCGTGCTGGTTGGATATTATACGACACGAAGGACAAGATAATGATCCTGACGCTGGGTTGCTCGCACTGCCATTGAGTGTTTCCTCATTCTTGGAATCTTCTCTAGAGTTTTGAAAAGGCGCTATAGCTGGCATGCAACTTCTGGCCTACCTGGAACAATTGCTGCCGGCCCCTGACCTACCGACTATCCGACCACGCTTAATGTCATCCAGATGTGTATTCTCCTTAACTATGATTCGAATATTGTATGTGAAATGTACACAACTCATAATCACTGCATCCTAGAAAACATGAAATTTCTCCAGCATACTAAGCATTTTATTATTGACTGCCTGGTTTATCATTTATTTGTGTTTTGTGCAGCCATGGGCTAGTCTACACTTTATCACCATTATGCAATGATTTCTTGCAAATCTCGAGGATAGCTTAGCTTATAGATATTGGGGTATATCTGTTTTAATCAACCATTCTCTGTTTCCAATTTATCTATAGCGTGGAACTTAGATTTTACTTAATATTCGATTATTTGCGGTGATCACTCTGTACATCTTAAGTTGTATTCAAATTGTAGCTGATTTATAGCAATCGTCGTACACCTTCAATTTGTTTGCTGTGCCATTCTAAAATCTAATTGAAGCCTTGGTTATTGTTTTTGGTTACAAGTTACAGCTAACCAATGTGTTGTCGATGGAGTAAGGAATATATGGAGACGAAATAATGCTAAACCTATGAAACCTCATGTAAAAAATTGCCTCCTACTGCGAATGCGCGGCGGCTATAGCAATCGGCCCAAAGCATTGGGCTGTTTGAACTGTGCCTACTGATAAGAGTATTTCATTTTCTAATATTTAAAAGTTTTCTATAGTGCCAAGTTGCATTGCATACAGTTGCACAAACAGACAACAGTGGAAGCAACGTTTCATAATTAAGTCATATAGTAATTATTGTTCTTGATGTGTCTGATAGGTAACTGCAACATTAGGTCGTATCGTTATAAATTTATTTATTGCTCTGAACAGGTAATGTTGTTCTCAAATATTTGTTGGTGTAGTGCAGATAATTTGCATATGTTACTACTTTGCACCTGAAAAACTAGCCTTATTGTAGTCAAGGGTTGAAAATTTAATTTAAGCTTGTCGAGTTTACATCGTGACACACAGAATACGGTGTTCTCAATGCTTTACTCCAGTTTCAGTTTACACTTAAAGTGTACGATGAAATTAATTGTGATAATTTGTGCTCTGCTAACTACTAAATATGATAGAATGTGCCCGAAACGTAGTTCGCGATGCATTTCATGTGTTTAGGTGTGTCTACTTAGTTAAATTTAGTTGCGACGCTATTAATGGAAATTGAATAGGTTGAAATGCAGCCTGTACTAGAAGGAACCAACAATTTATTATTAGTTGTTAATAATTTCATAAGCACCATGTCAGTGATACAACGTGTATCATTTATCGCAATATATTTAAGCTTCTGACTTTGGAGACAGCATATCTCGAGAACTAAACAAGATATCGAAATTTTTTATTGTTTACTTTCAATTTCTCTCGTCGTGTTACATGAGAATTTATTATCAAATTTGACTTTGGGGATATTTTTCTTTTGTATTTCAACATAAAAACCTCTTTTGAGACAGAATATCTCGAGAATTAAGCGATAATTCGCAAATTGTTATTCTTTATTTTCAATTTGTCTCGTCATCTTACATTAGAATCTAACACCATAATTGATCTTGGAGAAATGTTCCTTCCGATATTCAACCCAAAACACCTAACTTTTGAGACCGTATATCGAGAGAGCTAAGCAGGATATAAAAAAAAAATTCTTCATTTTTGGTCTATCTCTTCGAGTTACCTTATAATCCATGAACAAATTGCGGTGCCACGGTTGATGTATGATTCCCTGGAGGTTTTTGTGCCTATTCACCGTGTTTATAAGGCCGTGCAATATGGCGACATATCCAATCCAGATGTGATATTGGGGAACCTGATGCATCCATGCCACTCACAGATTCTCCTATTTCGAGCGTCGTACCTGCAACCCAGGAAGAGCTGGAGGCCGTACCTCGGTCACCTGTGTGTGACTGGCGTATGTCTCCAAGACTTCGAAGCCGCAAGCGGGAGCAGTCGAATAGGCTTAAAGTCCAAGACACTGAACTTTTTCGCCTGTCCAACCGGTATGACGTATTGTTGGAGGCTGAGTCAGTACCACAATTGTCTTACTGTGAGTTGACGGACCCTCAGCCCGCTAGGTCTGGGTATACGCAGAAGGGAGTTCTAATGTTAGGTGTTTTATAGAGCCCATTAGGGAAATAACGGGTTACTCAGCGAAGAAATCCTCTACATCTACCCTGCAATTCATAAAATTGTGGGTGCCAGGGGGTGCTCAGCACAAAAGCTAGTCCAACGTACATTCGGTGTGTATTCCCAGTGGCATGATAAGAGATTTTGAACAGGCCATCCTGGATGCCATAGAATGGATGGGGGGTAGCCAGCCACAGATTGTGGCTCATGTCGGCACCAAGGGGTGGTTTTTTAGGCTCAGGGAGGAAGACCCGAAACACGAAATACAGTTACGAGCAACCCGATCAGATGCAACACCGGAATGTAGGAGGAAAGTAAAAGAAACTCGACAGTTAAAAGTTCTCGTAATTAACTGTAGAAGTATTTGTGACACTCAACCGGAACTTGAAAGCGTTATTTGTAGCACAGAACCGGATATCGTTATCGGTACAGTAAGTTGGCTAAAACCGGAAATGAGTTCCGCTGAAACTTTTAAAGATAGCATGAACGTTTTCATAAAGAGAGATTACATTCACTTGGAGGAGGAGTATTTATAGCTGTGAGTAAATTCCTCCCATGTAATGAAGTAGACGTCGATACGATTTGTGAAATCAATGTTGCTGGGTCAAAACTCATCATAGGCGCCTTCTACCGTCCACCCGATTCTAACATATCTATCGCCGAGGAGTTAAGAAATAATGTAAATAGTATAGCTATCCGTTTTCAGGATCATGCTATGATTCTGGGAGTCAACTTCAATCTGCGTTATATCGACTGGCGTAACTACGATCACATTACTGGTAGCAGGTTAAGTGCAGCTTCTGAGGTTATTCTCGATTTGTTCTCAGATAATCATCTCTAGCAGCTAGTTAATGAACCTACACGGTGTCGTAACGGCATCAAAAACATTTTATATTTGCTGGTTACCAACAGTCCAGAATTATTCACCGACATTTCAACGACCACAGGAATAAGCGAACACAAAGCAGTGATTGCGACTATCAAATTAAAGACCAAACACAAAAGGCGAAAAAGTACGGATTGTATACAGATTCAGTAAGGTCTCAAAGGAGTGTTTTAGAACCTACCTGAGGATTAATTACCATAATTTCAAGTTAACAAAGGATTCCGTTGAAGACATGTGGCAACCGCAATAAAGATAACGTACTAAATACTGTATTCAAAAATTCATTTACTGATGAAATTAGGGATAGTATTCCCGTTTTCCCACGCTATGTCGAGTTGGTGATAAAATAATTACGAATAGGTTTCATAAAGCAATTAGAGCTCCTAAAGTGGGGCAAAGCATCGGGACCGGATGGTATTCCAGTAAGAGGATTTTCAGAGTATGCGGTGGAAATCAGGCCATTTGTGTCTGATATATACAGTAAAATCTTAGAAGAGTGAAAAGTACCTTCAGATTGGAAAATCGCGCAAGTAATTCCGATTTTCAAGAAAGGTGAACGAAGTAATCCTAGAAACTACCGTCCCATATCAATAACATCTGTTTGTAGTAGAGTGATGGAGCATATTATATGATCGAACATTATGATTTCCGAAGAAAAAAATCATGTGAAACACAGTTGGCCATATTTACACACGAAGTAATAAAAGATATTGATGTAGATTCACTACACGATGCATTTTTTAATTATTTTTTTAGATTTTCATAAAGTTTTTGACTCTATGCAACACAACCACCTTTTAGTGTAGCTTCGAGCGTACGGTATATCGGTTCAGCTTTGTGACTGGATAAAGGATTTTTTAACTGGTTGGTCGCAGTATGTCGTCGTTGAAGGAGAAAGTTCTTCTAATCTAGATGTTACATCGGATGTACCTCAAGTAAGTGAACTATGACCATTTCTTTTCTTAATTTTTATAAAGTCTCGTAAATAAAGTGAAAAGCATTTTTAGATTGTTTGCTGATGATGCGGTTATTTATTGGGAAGAAGGAAATTGGCCGATTGCTTAGAAATTCAGCGTGATCTGGATGTTATTTTGGCATGGTGTGCTGAGTGTCAACTTAAACTAAATTGTAAAAAGTGCAAGACAATGAGCATAACTAACAAAAAGAATTCAAATGCTCAGAAATACGAGGTAAACAATTAAGTTATTGATATGGTCGATTCTATTATATCTTTGGGAGTAACAGTAAAAAGGAACATGAAATTGGATTTACATATTAATTCGTTAGTAGGTAGAGCTAATTCTAGACTGCGATTCCAATATCGAAACTTGAAAAATTATAATGAACAAACAAAGGGGATAGCGTACAAATCTCTTGTGCGTCCACATTTGGACTACTGTTGTGCCGTCTGGGATCCATTTCGTAAGGGGTTGATCGAAAGTATTGAGAACGTACAAAGAAGAGCCGCTCGATTCGCGACCACTTGCTACAGTCCTTTTGAAAGCGACACAGAACTGATTAGTAGACAAGGCTGGGAGTATCTGGTAGATAGACGACGCACGTTTTGTTTAAACTTATTGGCAAACAGGTGGACTCCCACTTTCACTTACGAGTGTAGTGAAATACTTCGTCCAACAACCGATTTGAGTCGGAAGGACAGGAAAGATAAAATTAGAGAAATAAGGTGCCGCACTCATTCTTATATGAATTCTTTTTTCCCTTGTACCACTCGGGATTGGAATGCACAACAAAGAGATTAGTTTTCGAGCTGAGCACCCTCTGCCACCCACAATTTTGTAAATTGCGGAGTTTAAATGTAGCTCTAAAAGTAGAGAAAAAGTTTTCGCAAGAATTTTCGCCTTTTTTAATGGTTCAAACACAACTCCTGTTAATCCTACAATCGACATATTTGCTGCTTGTGGTGATTTTAATGCCCGGGTTAGTTCTGATTCTTCCTTGTCTACACTAATTAAAGGCTAAGGTTGGTAACTGTGTAGTCTTGATCGTAACTCTATGACGTGTTGATCCTCGCCTTCGTTGCCGAGCTAACTACGGCCAAAATGGTTACTTGAGGTTATGCGCGGTATTTAATAACAGTTCAGGTTAGTTCCACAAAAAAATTAATTGAGGGAGCATTGAAAGAAACGTATTATTTCGTTTAAATAAACGTATTAATCATTAGTTGCTTTTAATTTATTTATAGTCATACAATATAGAAATTTTCTTAAACACAGAGATCCCGCTGTTGTAGAAAGCAAAGAAACATCTACATTACATTTTTAATTTTGTTAGCTTTACTTACTAACAACTGTATTCAGTTGGAAAAGAAATGAATTGTGAAAACGCTGCATTCAACCACGTAATTTTTACGGGCCTGCAAGATATATTTTTGCTATACTCTTTGTGACTTTTATAGTAAATTCAATTAAATGAATTGCCAAAATACTGAAATAAAGTATAAATTGTTTTTAAATTAACATATTAATTATCAGTTGCTTCTTATTACTGATATCACTATATCAACGGCAAGTTCTACTTTAGTTAAAGTTAGCTCGATATACAGTGTATGTAATCGTACGTGGGTAATAGAATCGTTGGTTTTCAAACGGCAATATCAGTAAAGATTGTCGTTAGGTTGAAATTCAGGCATTAACAAAATTACAACTGACGAACTTTTTATAGTATAATTGGCGATAATTTAAGCTTCTTTCGGACGAAAGTAGATCCATATATAGCGTGCTGAAAGCAGTCTGAAACAGGAATAAATCCCATACCAGAAGATACAGCATAAGATTTAATGATTCCCAATTTAATTTTAATTTCATGGGTTGTAAACTTCTATCGTCAGAATTCAGTAGAAGTTTTAAATATATTAGTATATAAACAACAACTTATATATATAAAAGATGAGAATATCAAGGTTGGGAGCATTGTATAATAACATTTCTACTTAGTTAAGCAACTGAAAATAAAGGAATTTCGATAACACAGTTTTGAGAACATTAATGTTTAAGAAAAATTGTATAAACAATTTGTTAGTTGAATAAAGTATAGCTTCGTTCATGCAGCAACCGCGCAGAGGCAGGAGAAAACATATTTGTTCGCTAAAGAATTTGCTGTCTAGCCAGTCAGAAACCGGCTGCTAACTGGTTCACCAAGCCCCTATTTAGATGATCTAGACTCTAGTGGACTCGGGCGAAAGATAGGGCTCTTTTACCAGCCAGGTTTCATCACATTGGCAGCCTATGTCCACTTAACATTTCGTAGACTGAGTCCATCGACGCATACTTCTTCCACGTATTCAGCACCGTCAACCGTCAGTTACTATTCATTGTGAATAACTTTTGGCGACGAGTTGGAACCGTCCATGCGGTCAAAAGTCAATTGTACTTTTAAAGTCTTGAATGATCAATTAGCGGGTTTTTAGAAAGTTTCGCATAAATAGAATTCAGGTTACAGAGCCCATCCATCTTCAAACAATAGGTTCTAGCGCCTTACAATACTAACTGATATCAGGATACTCTTCCCAGAGAATGCGACGATAAAGAGAAGCAAGGTATACCGAAGAAAAGAAGATTCTTCAGGCAGATTATTAAACGCTTAGATCAGTTATTCAGTTTCAGAACCCAAACCGCCACCCACACAGCCTAGACCAAAAAGCCATCTGAAATCGTTTGTGTTTACAGGCTGTGGTATGTTATATGGTCATTTGGTCTCAGTATCTCTGCTATATATTCATATTTATGTGTGTTAGGTCCTCCAGCAGCGATAGTAGGTCCTCGCTATTTCTTTTCTTTCTGAACTCTAATTATTGCTGATGCTTTCGATGCTGTTTCTTGTATAACCTTTGAACGTGTATTGCAACTTAATGTGATGAATAATTTGTCCTCTTTTCTCTGTGGATTAGACGTTTGTAGTACTCCAAGCAAATTTGGGTGTTCGTTGTTATTCCGTTCATCGAAGTTGGTCGTTTTATGACTTTGAATAAATTAGTTTTTAATCTTACAACAGGTAATTAAAGTTTACCAGCATCATCTTCTGAATGATTTTTATTTTATTGTTGTGACATTCAGTTCTTCGTGATATTAGCAGTAAAAGCGAGGATATATGAGGATTCCATAGAGCACACGACTTCTACATTGGATGCTAGCTGTCGTTTTCCTACATACTTTTGATTCTTTTGTATGTCTCGTACTTCAGTTCAGATTCCCTCATATCATAATTATCTACTCTCAACTTAAGATTGCAGTCAAGGCACGGCTGGAAGCTTGGTAGGCTGCGGCCAGCACTGCTTATCCATCTGTCGTTTGTATTTAAATTGACCTGGCCTCCTGTTCAAGAAGGTATTTGAATTTGCTGAGGAGCAATCATGAGTCGGACCAGAATCCTGTCCCTACTCTTCGTCCTTTTGGTCCGTAGGTTCTTTAGATATTCATTCTTTCCACTTTGAACTTTTTTTTTTTCAAGTGTGTTTAGCTAATAAGCATACCATCAATTTGTATTTGTTGTATAAAAATTTATAGTTCTTACATTTTATTATGTAACCTATTGATTTCCACTATTTTTTTAATGTCTTGTAGATTTTGTTTCTGTGTGCTGGTGACTAAGTTACGAAAGTCGTTATAGATTCAACCAGTTTATATTTGCATCTTTAAATTTAATGCATTATTCTTTAAATCCTCCGTTGATCAGTATCTTCCGTCAAACACATCCGCAAATGAACACCGATTTGTTTCTCTATTTCTGTTTCTTTGTGGTCTGATTCCTTTCATATTACCTTTGGAAATAGTCCCAATCGCTTGCTTTTTTCTGTTTATTCGGAGGTTGGCTCTTAGAAGACGTATGGCAGTCTGGTACTTGGGAAATCCCCAAAGCTTGTCGCGCATGGTTCAGTCCTGTCAGCTAGGCTTTACTCGATTCCTGTAACGCACACTGTTCCACGTCAATAGCTCTAGAGCCCTCACAACAACCGAGCAATTGGCCAAACAACGAGCAGCAAACAACCAGTGGCTAATCAGCTCCCGGCCACCAACCAGAAGCATCACAATACCAGCCTTGCCTGCGCAGACCAGAAGAGTCATCCGACGCCAGTTACAACCACCACGACACCATGCTATCTAGAGAGACCAAGAAGCTTATCACCACAGTATAGATCACCACGGCAACCAATTCGTGCCAAAAGTGAAGCGACTAAAAATGAGGATTGTTCGAAGAGACATTTTGCAGTGCAGATTAACGTATATAAGTAAGTAATATTCTCTGGAACACTCAATTCTCATCCTAATGATGTCCGTCTGTCTGAGTTTTCACAGCGCGCACGTCTGAAGCCCTGCACTGGAAAATCGTGAATAACGGTGCTTCGCGCTCCACTCGGACTACGACTACGACTATGACATCTTTACCCAGGTGGCTGTTTTCCTGGAGTATGGGGAAGTTCTTACACTTGGTGCATCTCCTTCCAGATTATTGTTATTGTTTTCTTCATCGGTGTGGCCTTTTAGGATTGCCATTTCCGGTGTAGTTACTGTATGAGGTGGACTGGCCACCTGATATTTTTGTTAAAGTGGAGTGTGTTGCCCAGTTGGGCAGTGAGTGCATTTGCAGAATTGGTTCAGTTGGCGTAAAAGTTTGCAGCCAGTTTTTTGATTCTCAGTTTTTATTTTTCCAGACCACTGACTTCATGTAGCAAAGAAGACGGGGTCTCTTTAACTCCACTAGGGAAGAGAGCTACCGTGCGGATTTTCCGTTGCTGGCCTCGAATGAATCCTAACTGACCCGACGGGCCTAAGGGCAACCAGCAGTGACGTCGTATGCATATCGTTAGACACTGTGACAGTACGATAGTGGTTCCTGTAATGAAGGAGGCAGGGCCAAGATACTGATGATGAATTCTGATACACCGAAATAGTTAAAAGTCAATTATTGATCGGTTAGAGGGGAGTAACAAGGTTTTTAGTGTCTCCTAGCACCGGTCCTATTGACGCGTGGATACTCGCTCAGTATATGCCTTTTTACTGTGTGAGAGAGTAGGCATTTGTAAGTAAGTTTAACGACAAGTATTTCGGACATTATGCTGTTGTCGTGTTTAGAAAAATATGCGCTGCGATATTCCACACTGGCTGCGCAGATTAAGTTTAGACGACATCTCACATCATTTGAGCTTAACTTATCAATGGATAATCCCTGTCATCATAGATTTTGAAGAGTAAAATCACTTCTCTTCAATCGCAAAAGGTCAGCCAAAATATACCTTGAATATTGGGTTTAGACATGCACTTAGCAACAATATATGCTTAGTGCGATAAACAAATTTTTAATCTCTGTACATTAGTATGAAAGAACTCAGATCATAAAAGAAATAATGTTTTATTGCTGTAGTACTTATCAGAAATATAGCAGTATAGAGCTATTTTTTCATTATTATTAAATATACTTCACTCACCATAACACTCAACTCCTTAATCCAGTTTCCACTTAGGTCGAGATCCACGAGGGCTGGCAGCTGACTGAATGTGCCTGGCTTGATGTTGTCCAACGTGCAGTTCATCAACCACAGCGTCTTGAGTGACTTAGACCTCAGTATAGGACCAGACGGCAGTAGCAGAGGATTGGAGCTCAGGTCGAGATGTTCTAACTCCACCAGTGATCTGAGAAGATGGATGTGAGTTATAGTCATCATTTGAACCGGCGGAATCATAACTCTGTTAATAAGCAAAAGACTGGTAATCGCTACTGATGTTCCAAACGTCAATAAAAAAAAAAAAAAAAAAACATTACGGGTTTTTTCTATCGAATGTTCGTAAATATAAGTCTAATGGAAGAAAGGTGCATTCTTATTAATACTTGCTCTCATCACTGTTGCAGATGAAACAAGTCAACCCTAAATGTCCTGGAGATCACTAAATTCAAATTGGTAGTTCTTTTGACCTTATCAAATGACTACGTAACCTGGGGACGTTGCCTACCCAAGGAAAAATGGTAGTGATTGTGGTATGTGTGAGAAATAGCGTAGACAGAATTGCAAGTTATATAAGATTGCTACTAATAATCATTAGGAATTCCAAGTTTTGTAGCTTAGTAAATCTACGCAACCAGCAAAGAGCTGCAGGCATAGAGTCTGAATTAACTGAGATCACTCTGATTGCATGTGAGAACAGTATCAGTTATGTAGAACAGTATATCACTTATTAATGATATCAATAATATTAACAACTTAAAATTGGTTTATCACTTAAAAATCGATTTGTATTATAAATTAGTACTGCAATCTGGAAATACATATAATTCAAATTTAGTTACTTTATATGATAGCAAATTTCCAAATAATGTAATTACTGCATTTTCAAATGGTAAAAAATAGAAAAACATCATTGTAGTAACTATGAACAACTTAGTGATCATATACGTCCATTTCCTTAGAGATATAATATTTTCTAAGGTATTTATGTAAAAAAATGAATTCTGTATCAAAAATTCTTTCAGTGTAGATTATAAGTAGTTAGGATTTCATAGACAAGATTCTATTTCTTGTGGTAGGACATTGGCAAAGATCCTCCAGTGAATGTTATACCTTTCTGTGTGCTTGGCAATGAGTTTTAATCTCTGAGAATATTATATTTATTCCTATAATTATAGGTCAAAAACTCTTTCAGTTTATATTATAAGTAGTTAGGTTTTCATAGACAAGATTCTATTTCTTGTGGTAGGACATTGGCAAAGATCCTCCAGTGATTGTTATACCTTTCTGTGTGCTTGACAATGAGTTTTAATCTTTGGGAATGTTACATTTATTCCTATTATTATAGCTACGTATATAAGCATTAAGTGTTATGGGAATAGTAGAGTGATTATTCGTTGTATATAAAACAGACGGAAATGAATTTGGTGAATATTGTCTAACAACGAGTAAGAAATACTTAAATATGTAAAAATGTTGTAATAGGTGAAGTGACACACGACAGGACAGTGGCATGTCGGGTGGTAGTCTTGGGTAATGACAACAAAAGGGACAGGTGTCTCCCACAAGCTAGTGTACCCGCGGAGAGTTTCTAAGAAGAAACACGCCAATAATGTGCGTGCAGAGGAGCCAGTGAATTTGTTCATATACATGAGGTGCGTAAATGAGAAACTCCTGCTCAACGAGTACTTGGGTGATCAGATGTGCGTTTTTCTATTTCTCATGGAAAATACATCCACGGCGGAAAACAACGCGCTGACTAAGTGTGATTTACTATTCTTTTGGTTCCTGGATTTGGGAACTGGAAACTTCACACCTTCTTAGTACCAGGAGGCACCGTTGAAGATAGGTGGCATCGATTCCTACATATAGTCGTGAAAGGTATGAACTTGCATATACCGAAACGGACAATCAGGGAAGAGAACGATCCCCCATGGTACACACGGGAGGTTAAAAGGTTACTCAAAAGCAAAGGAAGATACATGCACGATCAAAAAAGACGATGCATCGGACTGATTTAGATAAGTTAGAGGAGATAAGGGGACGTGTTAAGAATGCGATGCGTGAGGCCTTTAACAACTTTCGTGAAAATTCTCTCTCTAAGAGCCTCACTGAAAACCCTAAGAAATTTTGGTCGTATGTAAAAAAAGTTAGTTGTAGAGGGAACAATAAGCCAGTTCTAATAAAAGACGGACGGGAAATTGAAGACAGCCGCGACAAGGCTACCGTATTTAACACCGAATTCAAAACTTCATTCACGCGAGAAAACATGGAAAACATCCCCACTTTACCAAATCGTGTGGAATTAGAGATGGATCCGATAGAAATTGATAGCGTAGGAATTATAAAGCAATTAAAACTCCTGAAGTGGGGTAAAGCGCCGCGTCCCGATGGTATACCGGTAAGAGTATTTTCTGAATACGCGGAGGATATTGAACCATTCCTGTCAGATATATTCCGTAAATCCCTAGAAGAGAGAAAAGTACCTTCTAGCTGGAAAATAGCCCAGGTAATTCCCGTTTTTAAGAAAGGAGATCGGAGTGATCCTAGGAATTATCGACCCATATCTCTAACATCGGTCTGCAGCAGAAATCTGGAACATGTCATATGCTCGAATATTATGAGGTTTCTAGATGAGAACGAGTTACTTACACCATGTCAACACGGATTTCGGAAGAAGAGATCGTGTGAAACACAATTGGCCCTATTTTCCCAGGGCATAGTGAAAGTTATCGATGCAGGTTCGCAAGTTGATGCAGTTTTTTTTGGATTTTCAGAAAACTTTTGATTCTGTGCCACACAACCGACTTTTAGCGAAGATTCAAGCTTACGGTATTTCGCCTCCGATTTGCGAGTGGATACGTGATTTTCTAACTGGTCGATCACAGTATGACGTTGTTGACGGGGAAGCCTCTTCTAAGATAAATGTTACTTCGGGCTTTCCTCAAGGAAGTGTAATAGGTCCACTTCTTTTCTTAATATTTATAAACGATCTAGGTGACAACGTCAAATGCTGGTTGCGATTGTTTGCCGACGATGCGGTTATCTATAGGGAAATAAGGTGCTCCGACGATTGCTTAGAAATTCAGCGTGATTTGGATGCTATTTTCGATTGGTGCCGTAAATGTCAGTTAAAACTTATTTGCAAAATGTGCAAGGCAATGCGTATAAGTAACAAGAAGAATCAGTTTGTTCACGAGTACCAAATAAACAATTCAGCTGTTGGCACGGTTGATTCCGTGAAGTATCTGGGGGTGATAGTACAAAGCAACATGAAATGGGACATGCAAATAACTTCCGTCGTAGGCAAGGCTAATTCTAAATTACGATTCATACGTCGTATTTTGAGGAATTGTAATGCTCAAACAAAGGAGACAGCGTATAAAACATTAGTGCGTCCGCATCTGGATTACTGTTGTGGGGATTGGGATCCGTATCGCAATGTTCTGATTGACTCAGTTGAGAGGGTGCAGAGGAGAGCCGCTAGATTCGTGACTTGTTGTTACAGCCCTTAGGAAAGCGTCACAGAATTGATACATAGATTGGACTGGGATAGTTTGGAAGACAGACGACGTAGCTTGCGTTCGAATTTATTGGAGAATATGCGAAAAAATTTAAATTTCCAGTGAAATGAAATACTTCTTCCACCAACCTATTTAGGTCGCAATGACCGGATTGATAAGATTAGAGAAATAAGATGCCGTACTGATACTTATATGTATTCCATCTTTCCTCGCACTATTCGGGATTGGAATGGGCGGGTTTAGGATTGGTGCTTAGCACCCTCTGCCACCCACAGTGTTTGTGATTTGGAGAGTATGAATGTAGATGTAGATGTAGATGTAGATGTAGAAGAAGAACAAAAGAGACTTTGGGGACCGGATGCCAGTTCGAAGAGAGGACAGGATGTTTTGGGCTACAGTGACTCGTGTTTCGCTAATCTGTCAGATTATATCTGTTTTATATAACGTTATCAATAGGCGATTTCAACTAAGAATGACGGAGAGGTGCAATTGCTCCAGCTGATTTAATCAGTTGCTGTAGTATGTTTTCTTGGAGGCACGAGGAGAACATCAACATGCTAAAGTTTTTAATTTTTGATCTCCTTAAATTGTTTTCGCGTGAGTTGAACCTGAAAAGCCTTAAAAGTTAATCCAGTAATGATATCTCATGTCGAATTTAAAATTCGTTTGTAACTGTTGGATGCGTTTTTTGTTTGAAATCTGTACATTTTGAACCATGCAAAGTTATGGCTATTCTTCCCCCTTTGTCGTAATATATAAACTGTCAAATAATGTGATTTCTAACACTGCATGATAGTTCAAATAAAGGTGCTAATGTTAAAGTTTGTCTTGGTTTATAAATAAATATTTTAAGTACTTATCTTCTGAAAGGATTATTAGAATTAAATCACTTCCCGTGACTCGATCTAAAAAATGGTATTTCATTGCCCATATAAGTATCAAAAATAAAACAACCTATATTTAAGGATACCGATCAGAATAAAGGTTGTTTTGTGTAATGGTGAGGCTGTGAGGCTATTCTGATGTCCACAACTTATACTAGCTACGTTTTATCATGGTCAAGCTGAGATTCAGAATAAAGTCCTAGACTGCAAATAACAACCAGAGCTGAAATGTACTCTGACCTCAATGCGATTGTTATAATGTGTATGCCGAAATTCAAAAGAATAAGAGAATCAACATATAAGGAATAGACTGGAAGTGAACAAATTGAAATTTTGCAGAAATGGTAGATAGGAAATAATTGTACAAGAAATAATTCTGAAAGGAGTTTAACTGTGATCGAATAGAATGCACTGAAGAGAGAAAGAAACAAAGCTTATAAAGAAATATTAGGATTCAGTAAAAAACCTTGTTTTACCGAAGAAATTTTGAAGTGGATGGATGAGAGGAGAAGGTACAGAAATGCGTAAGATGAATCAGGAAGGAAGCCATATACATATTTTGAAAAACGAATAACTAATAAATTCAGGAAAGTGAAAGAAAAATTGCTGCAAGAAAAACATGAAGCAGTAGAAAAGTTGTAGGTAAAGTAGGTATGGTTTACTGGAAGATCAGTTAAGACTTTGAAAAGGTGTTCATAGGAAGCCTCTTTAAAAATTACAAGAGAGAGCTAACCGATGGAAACCACATGCAGATAAATTTTATCATGGTGCTCATTTGAACGAAAGTGTATTGAAAAAGAAGTTGACATCGACATTTTCAACTTAGCAGATCCCGTTTTGAGGACAAAATTTAATTGAGCTTAGAATGATTGGAAATCTAATAAGGCAGTTGAAATTGATCAGATTCCTGAAGAAATCCTGAAATTCTTAGGAGAAGGAGAAATCCAGAGATTATACAAACTGATTTCAAAAAGTTATAAAACAAGATAGATTCCATGGATTTTAATAAAAGCAGAAGCTAACAAATGTGATATTTATTACATTATGAGTTTAACATCATATATTTAATATAACTGACCAGAAAATAAACAGAAGAATAGTAACCATAGTAAAAGAGATAGTAGGTGAAGAACAGTCTGGGTTTAAGAAACGGTGGTACCAAAGAATCTATTCGGGCTTTAAGATTAATGGTTGTGCTATAATTTGACTATGTGTGTTGAGAGCTGCTCACAAAACAGCGATTTGCATCAACAGCTAACTTTTTGTACATTAAATTACTTTAAAAACTTTAAATATCATCTAAACTCTTAGGATTATTTCTAGCGAGAAGAATTATTTAAGATTACTCCATAAATAACAGCTTTAAAGTTCGCGTCATTGTTGTTAGAGTCTCTTTGCTAGTTATTGAAAGTTTCACTGAATTAAAATTAGCATAAGCTTGGTAGTTAGATTAATTTTAATACTATATTATAGGTAAACATAGTGGATTAAGTTATTTTGTAGTGATCAATTTCTTATATACCGTAAAAATTCAAATCACTACTTGGAAATTAAGGTTTTTGTATCGTTCTATATTAAGGCTCAATTCGGTTTAAAATAACACAGTTTGTTAATTAATTAGTTCCGGAATAGTAATAAAACAACTGCAAAATATATATAATACACATAAGTAATCATATAGTTATAGCATCCAGTTGTTAACATTACATTAATACAATATCAATATTTTAAGTTCCACTATCGATATCGCAATCAAGTAAACAAAAACAAAAACGTACGTTCTAGTAATTAACCTGTTCTGCCTGAAATATAATTGTGTTTAATTGCCATCTAACACTAAAATAAAAACTTCCTAGCCTTTTTTTATAAATATCTTTTATAAGTAACTAATTAGTTCTTATCCTCATTAGCACTAAATAGTATCGGCTCTTCATCTTAAGTTCGTTTCGAAATTCATAAGCTTAAGATTTATTCATTGGATCTTAAGTAGTTTTGTTGATTAGTTATTATTCATAAAGCTTCAATTTAATTACAAGCATATACATAAAAATCAACAGTTGGTCGAGTATAGCGCCTATCATATTTAATAAAAACGCTAAAAATAATACAAACTTTAATAGACTACTTTATCAAATAAATTTAAGGTTTGCTTAGAAAGCTTTTGAAGTATTTGGGAAAATCAAGACCGGAAACTGTGATGCCTGCCGTAGGTACGTTGCGAAGGGGATGGGTTGTAGTAGGTGTAAGAAGAGGTTTCACTGGACATATGGGGAAGAGGAAACGGGGGAAATAAATGATGCTCTCTTACGGATTTGTTCACAATGTCTTAGGGGTAATAGGATGTGGGAGATGGGCGAAACGATCAGGGAATTGCGTGAAAGGATCAGGGTTCTTGAGACTCGTCCTGTGGAGGCTCAGCCTGTGGAGCCGTGGCCTGGAGTGGCTCTGCCTGTTGAGGTTCAGTACGTGAGGGTTCATCCTGTGGTGGCTCAGCCTGTGGAGGCTCAGACTATGGAGACTCAGACTGCACAGGCGCAGGAGGAGAAGAGCCTCATGTAGATGTAGGAATAGTAACATACAGCAGCCCTATGGGAATAAGGACGTGCAAAGCAAGAATAGGAAGAAAAGGGTTATACTGCTAGGTAGTTGCAATGTGAGAGATGTAGGCCCTCTTCTGCAGGATCAGTTAGGTTCAGGATATCAGGTCACAAGTTTTTTCAAACCTAGTGCAACATTAGGTCAGGTAATAGAGGATATAGGTTCACTTTGTAGGAGTTACACTAAGGACGACAGAGTAGTGATGGTAGGAGGGGTGGGGAACAGTATTGATAGGAACACGAGTTATGGTATAGAGCGTGTCTTGAAGAAGGTGGTGAAGGAGGCACAGCATACCAGGGTAGAGCTCATGTAGGTCCTAAGTCGCCATGACCGTCCACAATTGAACTATGTTGTGAGGCGAGTAAATGTGGAAACGGAAGTGCTACTTGGGAAAGGCATTAGTTCTGTGTTGGGGGTTGTTCCTGTGAACACCATTAGTAAGTGGGGTTTCATTAGGAATGGCCTAAACCTAAATAGAAGAGGGAAAGGAGTATTTTATGAGTTGCTAGCTAAAGCAGTAAGGGAGCCCATTTCAAGTGATGATGGGATCAGGACTGTGCCTTTTTTAGGTTAGGGGCTGCTGGTGAAGGGACGTAAGTAGATGATCAAAGTGATACTGATTGCAGATACACGATTGGAAAAATAACAGGTTCTCTTAAGAAATAAATGAAGTTGCTGAAAAAATAATAGACTGGGAAAAAACTGGAAAAGAGGAGATAAAAGCAAAAATAAAAAGCAGGTTAGAAGGGTGTTAATGGTAAACTGTAGAAGTATAAAGAATAAAGTAATCGAATTTGGAAAATTAATAGAGATACACGGACCACAAGTAATAAATGGAGTAGACAGTTGGTTAAAAGAAGAAGTACTAGACAGTGAGGCTTTTCCTGATGGTGACAAAGTGTACCACACAAACAAAGTAGTAATTGCTGGAGGAGTCTTCATACTAGTTAGCAAAAACTACCACAGTTCACTGGCATTCATAGATCAAGACCATGAGGTACTTCGGGTAGATTTCTGGGGTAACAAAAAAGAAAAAAATCAGAGTGTTGGCTGCTTACAGCAGTCGAAGAATGACATATGAAGATGAGGCTCTGTGGGAGAAATTAAATTCATACTCACATTTCATAGGTGAGAATAGAATGATCATTACTGGTGGGGATTTAATTTTTCCAGGTGTAAACTGAGAAGGATATAAGATTAAAAACACACTGGAACAAAGATTTGCAAGTATCTTAATAAGGGAAGGAGGATTTAACCAGTGGTAGAGCAAAACACTAGGGGACAAAATATTTTGGATATATTATTTATAAAGCCTGATGATAACCTTGTGGGGTGTCAAGTAACTGAAGGAATAAGTGATCGTGAAGCTGTTCTGATGGGTATTAGAGGATTCAGTGAACCAGGAGCAAAAATTTGAGGGGGAAATAGGAACAATTATAAAAAGGCACAGATTTCAAATTTGAAGAGATATTTCAGAGAACTATTCAGAAAATAGAAGGAAGGCACAAGTACAGTAGAGTCAAGGTGGGAAGAGTTCAAGGAGATAATAACAATGGGGGAAGAAAAATTTATTCCAAAGCAGAAAATAAAGAGCAGTAGAGATCCTGTGTACTATAATAGGGAAGTGAGGAGGTTAAAGAGGTTGGTACGAAGAGAACATAATAGAGTTAACAAACAGCAGGGTAGTAGGGAACATTTAAAACAACTAAACGAGGACTTAATAACAGTAAATAAAGTGGCTAAAGATGGGTTTATGAGGAGTGTTGTCAATGCAGGTGGACCATTGACTGATTATTCTAGAAATTTCTATGGCTATATCAGGAAACTGAGGGGAAGGGAGATAGTAGAGACGCTTATAGATAAGGATGGAGAAGATGTTACTGGGGATTTGAAAAAGGCACAGATTTTAAGTAACTGGTTTAGAGAGAGCATTAGGGACAATGAATCGAAGCGGTAGGGTCTAATTCGGAGAACGAGCTTAACAATGCGATTTGAAATGAAAATACCAAAAAACTTGAAATTCATCCTGAGGATATCATGAAGGAAATTAACTCTGAAACGTGGACGTGCAATGCACTGGAATTCTTCATGCACTAGCCTAGAGTGATTTTTGGGTACGGATAGAAAACTTGATTATAAGACTGTGCTGGATATTGAACTCCGATGACGGAATTTCCCCGACAATCCGCTCCTTAGCCTTTCGAGATCTCGCGGTTTCTCACATAAGAAATTTAACAATAATCTGTTCTTCAGGACTAACATGCACTTCTAATTTACTGTTAAACAAATAGCGCTTCCTGTTAATTGATGCAACAAATTTTTGCATTTTGTTTCATTCATAATTCACTGAAATCGAAACACTTCAATTTTAATGCCCTTAGTTTTACGTAGACTTTTATTTGAGATAGGTTGGCTAGTTCCTTCCTTTCTTATCATCCTTAAGGGCACCTGAAATTAAACGTGAAATCCGAATCATGGAATACTTTAACGTCAGAGATAGCTTGTTGTAAAGTCTGGTTATGGGCTTATGAGTATTCACTACCGATACAGAAATTCTAACGGGATGCTTTTCACTTTCATATCGGATGCCTTAACCACTGAGCCACTGTGGCGCTAAATTATCTGTAATTATGTGAGATCCTTATCTCTCAACAGAAAGTAAGTGCCATAATATTTGCCTAGACATAATTAAAATACCGACTTTTTGTGTGGAACCCTTGGAGCATATAGCGAAAGAGTAGAGTAGTATAAGTTTCTAGTTGGAACTCTCCTGAATGAGATATACTTAGCCTAGAATTCAAAGTGGGGTGGCCAGTTCCTTTGCTCCGTACGTTACTTAAGGGCACCTACAGTTTAATTGGAATCCGAAGCATATAAGCTTTCAGGAAACGTTTAGGATCCCCGTCTTTTCTCAAGTGTCTGTGGGAACACTAGATGTTATGGCGAATCCCCCCACTCCCTCGCCACGCGGAAATGACGTGGCAATAACAATTCGTGTAACTTTTTTGGAATTGAGTTGCAGCGCCATCACATTATGCGTTTGTTTTTGTATGTGATTGAGTGCGTTCTTAAGAATTTAATGCTGAATGAGTTACTCCTTCAAGATGGATCACGTAATTTGTCGAATTGCACGAAACAAAAACTGGTTAACAGGTGAGAATTCACAAGATCAAATCGAATTAAACCTTTAAAGTACCGTTGAATTTAGCCCTCTTGTCGGCCTTACTCTTCTCCCTTCTTCAACAGCTTGAAATCATTTTTAAAAATCTATAGATGCCTGATTTTAGGCGAAAGTCTTTTATTCCTGTTTTTTTTTTTTTTTTTTTTTTTTTTTTTTTTTAAAGTTTGTATTGCATTTACAGGTTGCAGAGGAATGAAAAACTGACAAACATCAATAAAACATTATTTCAAGTTGAGGTAGTGCATCCGGAGGCAGTGTACTAATTTCCTGAAGATGGGTTTAACGAGATGTGCGCCGAATGAGATTATCTTCATAAAAGCTTTGTGTGCGACAGCAACTACAAAGAATATGGATTATAGGGTGAAAATGGTGCTGAGTAGATAATCCAGAGAAATTTATCAGGCCATGTGCCATCCATGTCCAGCTGGATCTGGGTGGTCTGTAACATCTAAACATGTTGCTGCAGTAAGCTACAACTTATAACATTATCACTTGTGTGGGGAATCCAGGGAGCTTGTTTCCAAGATTAGCTAGCCACAGGTAAGAGCTTGTTAAATTGAGCTTGCAGTATTAATTACTGTAATTTGCCTAAATGTGCATTATGTAAGTTTGACCTTAATTTGAAGACAAGTAGGCTGTTTGAAATCAGATTCCAATCAAAGTGGTTTGAGAAGAAATGTATGCTGCTTGCCATGGATCCACGAAGCCCATTACTTGCCCTTTCATGGAAAAACTCCTCCTGCAGACCTGCAGTGGTTCCGGATCATAAATCTGCACACTGGAAAGGGACCAAGCCGACAATGTTGAATGGAATTCAGCCCAGACAAAAATGATAACAGGATCAATGGTCTATGAAATTCTTCCCACTGTGGTAGCAGGTAGTGTACTAAGTATGAACTGTCATAATAATAAATATTTTAACAGATTTCTTACTTACATAATTGTTGATGTAACTTTTATTTACTCATTTTAGAAACATTGTAAACTTGTTGCAGCAGGTAATTTCTGTGAAGGTCCAGCCAGTACGCAAATAAACCAAAAAGAGCCAAAAAAATTATCCATCTCTAAAATGGAGTGTTAAAAAAAAATAATAATAATAATAAAAAAATTGCCAGATCTTATGAGAAGCTTATAGGGTTGAAGATAATAGTGTGACTTCTGTTTTTGCCTTTATTTTGATTTTGTTATTATATATTGCCAGTCCTCAGTCTAAGCCACTGAGCCAAACTGTTATTTTGTGCTATATTCTTGTGGTGTGAATAGATATAGTCACCTTATGAATTAAAAAAAAAAATGCTGTTTACTTTTCCAACGGCTGTAATCATGTGGACTCTTGTAAAGTAAGGAGTGGGATTACTTTGGTGCTACTCCAGATGGCATTGCTGAGGATGGAATGACCATAGTTGAGCTTAAATGCTCATACAGTGTGCGATTTGACAAACTATCGCTGTGCCCTTCTGTGTCCCCAACTGGAAAAGTGACTAACAAAAGATATTATGCATGCACAGCTGGCAGTGACTGGAATTGATAGATATGATTTTGTGATATGGACAACAAAGGGAATTGTTGAGCAGTGAGTTTTTTTAAATAGATCCTATAAGAATCAGTTGATGAATGCCGTTAGCCTCTACTATCATGGGTTATTATTGCCTCTCCTACAAGCCCACGGTTCAAATTCTTGAAAATTGTCATAATTGTCTTTCTCACAATGTCGAAACATGATTATTATCATTAATAATTACTAATTGATAAATTGCGATGGAGCGAATACTCCTATGACAATCTTGCTACACACCCATCCTTCTCCCTTCCTCCTACAACACACTTTTGCCCTCAAACAATTTTTACTATGATGCAATAACAAGTTTATGTTTGAAAGGGTTGATTTTTATGAAAGAGCAATATATTTATTTATTTATTTTTAAATATGTTTATCCTAATTTATATAATCAGTATATCAAGAATATTAATTTTGTTATATTAAGCTATTGAGAAGACTGCTATTTTAGTCTAATATTTATAATAATATTTAATTAAATTGCAATGGAGGACAGGTTCTTGTATCAATTTCCCTACCACCCATCTTCCCCCTTCCCTGCCCCCACCTACATTTGCCCTCACCAATTTTTAACTTTAAATTCTTTAAAGCTTTTGGTAAATTATTCATCATTTCGCTTGGTAACTTGTTCCAATCCCTGACACCCTTACCAAAAAAAGAGAATCATCCTACACCCTTGTGCCTGAAATTGAGTGCCAGCTTGTTGTTATGGTTATCTTTTCTCTTATTACGTTTAGTTCTTACACCATTATTTTTCCATGACTCATCACCAATATAGCACTTGTACACTTCCATGACCCTCTTAACCCTCCTAATGTCTTGCAATGAATCCCATTACAGCTCTTTTATCATATCTGTAACTAAATGCATTCTGTGGTAATTTCCAGAAACAAATATAGCAGGCCTTTTTAGTACCCTCTCTAATTACTGTATTTGATACTCAAAATGTGGGTTCCATACTACAATACCATAATCAAGCAATGGTCTGACCAATGTTTTGTAACCCAATTCCTTTACTTCTCACATAGAGCCCTTCATCACTGTCTCCAACAAGTGCAGAATTTTTATACCTTTTCCTACTACCTGACCAATGTGTCCCGCCCAAGTAAATTTGTTATCAAATGTAATGCCAAGATATTTACATTTCATGTCTTCAACAAGCAATTCTTTCCCCACTATATAATCATAATCAACCTTTAGATTTTTATTTGTGTAGGTATCTAATAACACAATTATCCATTACAATAATGAATAGCAATGAACCCAATACACTACCCTGGGACTCCCATTTATACTTCCACTTCTTTTGATACTGCATTTTCCACCTTAACTTTGTTTTCTTTTTTTTTAAATTCTTCTACCCAGAAAATCACTTTCTCATCCACTCCAATAGTTCTTACCATATTTACTACTATTTTTGGCTCACTCTGTCAAATGCCTTTGACAGATCTAGTGCTACACTATAAATTTTGGTCTCCCTTGTCCATTTCATATAAAATATCTTGTATATATCCCACCAACCAAGATTCGCATGAATATCCTTGCCTTACCAATGTTGCCTACTTGAAAACCACTTACATTCCTCACATATATTTCTGATGTGGTTGCATATCAATCTTTCCATTAATTTACCTACCACTGATGTCAAACTGATTGGCCTTTAATTTTTGACTCTATTTCTCACCCCTGCTTTATGTACCAGCACTACTATCATACTTTTCCAGTCCTATGGTAAGCAGGTATATAGACTCAGTTTAAATAATATTTCAGAATAAGGTACAATGTCACTCCACCTATCTTTAAGATATCTGCAGTAATATTATCTACACCAGCCCCTTTATGTCTTTTCAGCTTTCTTATTTCCTTTGTAATTTATTCTGAATGAATTTCAAAATGTTTGATCTGTTCATTTCTAATTGTGTTGTTAAGTTTGTTCTCCGAGTTAGATCATGCCATTTCTGATTTATTCTCCCTAATGCTGTCACTAAACCAAAACATCATTATGGCACAAATCTTGTTTGTATTTTTTGGAAGCAACATTTTATACATGTACTTTGTGCTAATATTGTGTCCTATTATGTTATCTCAATTTTCAAATTTTGTTATTGCTTACAAAAGTTTCTGTATTCAGTAATAATTTTAAAAGTTGACAACTCCTTCAGAACCTGAATCTTTTTGCATAGTCACTAACTTGAGTGGATGGTTTTGATATTTATTTTAAATTCCGGTTAATCATTTTGTATTCCTTTATTATGTAGCCTAAATGATTCTGTTTATTATTTTGTGTGAACATTGCTGCAGAGCACAATTAGTAACTGATATCATAATAGAGCTAGATTGGGGCACATTGGAAGACAGCAGAGGGTTCAAGAGAGTACTGGTAGGGTACAAAGTATGAGTGGTGAAAGAATATAGAGTAAAGCATGGAAGGGAAAATATAATGATGACCACAAGCTGGCACTTAATTTCTGTAAAATTTTCTTTCAAAATAAGGAATCAGAGATTGGAATAAATTACGTAGGTAAATGATACTTAATTTACCAAAAATGCTCACAGAATTTAAAATTAAATCTATAAATAGCTTCTTATCAATATATGCTTGTCCTCAGGGTACTTGTTATACTTTATTATACAATAATTTCTATAACAACTTTTTTTTGTGTATTTTATAATTTTTGTACAACACAAAAAAGAGGTAACTGCAGATGCAATAAACCACAAATGTTTTAATTGGTCATCTAAGTTGTAAAAAAACTGAAAATAAAAGTTGATGTGATGTAGTTTTTAAAATATAACTGTGTTTCAAGCATTTGTAAAAAAAAATGGAACTGAAGAAACTTAAATTTTTCTTTTTATATAGGTTCATATACAATTACAAACCTAAAGTTTAAAATGTTATTAACAGTGATGGAAATCAAACTGCTTTTTGTTTGATGTTACAAAAGTTGATAACAATGTAAAATATCTTATTTGCAAGAGGACATGTGTACATTGGCATTGCATGTGTAAAATTGCATAATTTTTTTTAGCTTTTCCTTACACTTGAGGATCAGATGTTGCTCCACCATATAAATGGGAACAACATAAAGCTTCTCCAAACTCTCTAATACCTACAATTGCTTTAAAAGTATGAATACCTTTGTAATGTGAGTATATGCCTTGGGCATGGTCAGGGTAACCTCTACTTTGTATTGGAATCTCAGTACAATCAATAAAAATGTTTTATCCTCCAACCACCTTTTTATACATTGCCCCAAAATTTAATTATTTGAAAGCATTATACTCACAGGTGGGCACAGTTAACCTAAAAGTTAACTTCGTTAATTGTTAATCCACTACTTAAAACTTCGATAACCGTTAAAGCATTACATTTTTTGAAAATTAGCGCAAGTTAACCTTTAAAAGTCAACCATCCAAGAGTGGAACAGATGCTTATGTGTTGTAATAGGTATTACTGCAAGCAATACCAAGGTACTATGTACCATGAAGTGAATCAATAATACATCTACCAAATGTCATTCTTCAAATTGAGTTTTTACCGGGGTTCAGCGTTTTCACCAGCTTCTTAAACGTATCGGATTCTTCAGCATGTAGTGGAATCATGTTGGCAACGAAAAGGATTGCAGTACATCGCTCCACACCAGCTATGATACAAAATTTTTATTGACGTAAATTTTTATTAGCAGATTGCAATGAAAACAAATCAATTCTGCTGCTATATATATATATATATATATCAGAAGAAGCCACAGCACTTGTAGGCTTTGAATTTTTTTTTTATTTTATTTTTTTTTTTTCCCCCAACGAGTTGGCTCTGTTTTTACTCTTTCCTCAAACAGTTCATATTTGGATATATGCAAAGGCTAGATACGTGTTCCTTGATTGTAGAAAGTTTAGGAAAACACTGTTTGAATGATTAAATAAACTGTTTCAGTCTAGATTTAAGTGCAGCATAAATGTGGCCTAGTATTTTTAATATTCTAGTTGCTGTTGTTAGCATTGGTGCTTTCACTAATTGATTGAAGAGGTAAAGTTCCAATGGCGTAATCATGTAACGAATTTCAAGATTAACTTATTTCATTAACGAATACCAAACAAGTTCCAACTAAAAAAGATAGATCATAAAAATATCAAAATCAATCGCCGATCGAATTGGAAACGAGTAGTGAGCACCGGTTTGAAGATGTTTCCGTCCTCGTGAATACGGGCGAGTTGCGTTATAGGTCCATTTAATCGATACGCTTAAATAGATTTAAATTACTTGCTTTACGTGTCCCATATGAGTATCATAGAAACCGCTGGGGTAAATAACGTTTATTCCAAGTCAACACGGCAGTATGGAAAAAGAAAAAATTAACTGCTTGTGTACTTATTTCGTTTTTCCTAAATTGCGAGGTCCTTTATTTTTCTTCATGTGTTGAATTGATTGTACCTGTTGGCTGGTGGTGGTATCTAGTGGTGGAATTATGAAGCACTGACGTCACCGCTGCCCTGAGGTTTGTTGGACCTATTGAGCAACTTTGCCATTAAGACAGTTATTCACTTGTCTGCTTTTCAACCAAAGAAGTTACAAGTATCGTCAATGTGACGTCACTTCCACATGCCGTGGAGTGGGGGATATGTGCTTGACATCGGGTGTACCCACAGACGCACGTCGCGCTTACGAGAACTCAAGAATAATAATTTGAAAAATCTTTGCAAATGACATTTATTTTGAAATGCAATATGTGCCGATGAAAATCTATTTTTTTTTAATTTTTCAATGATGAGCCAACTAAAAAATAAATCCAATTAAATACAATATGTTTTTATTTATAATTTGCTCATACAAACATCCAAATTTATTTATTCACATCAAACTTTAATTCATGAATTGTAAGTGGGTATACAATACATTACTAGACAGAATGTTCAGAAACATAATTGCCAGGATCATTATTCTTAATTACTATAATACTAACATCATCAAATACTAATAAATATTTATAAGCAAAGTTTTGATAACTTAAAAGCATAAAGTCCAATGATTGACTGGGATTGTATGTCATTTCAGTCACATAAACATTATTAATGTGCACATCAACCAGTTTTTGAACCGTAGCTATATGATAGTCACGTAGAACTTTACCAGCTAAAATGTCGACAAAATCCTTGCAGTATCTTGCAATTTGGGAGCTCCACGTCTTCTCGATTGCTAAGGCGCCGGTCACTCAGGGCTGTGCGGCGATGAGGTTTCGCCATGTTGTTTCTCCAAAGAAGACGCTGGCGGCTGGATCGGTAATAACGTAGACACATATCTTTTTCATCCCAGCCACTGTTCGGCATGAGACGATGTGGTCACCGAGTGGTACGTCGGTCTGGTCGATGCCAGCGTTGAATAAATCAGACACTACGTCCAATACTTCGATCAACACGTTCCATTTCTCATATGTTAGTGTAACTTCACTGTGTCCCACATATTCGAGGACTACAAGAGGTTCAGATTCTTTCTTAGACGATAAAGCTATCGTCAAACGCTTTGAATCACCAGCCTTTAACTGATACACAGACGAGAACAACAGTACAGGACGATGCAAGGTTGCAGAATGACAGCAGGTTGGTTGCCCTGCGTGAAGACATCCATTACAAACCGGATTCTGGCGCTGGGATTAATCGGGAATGCAGGTGGGAGGGGTACCAGGTTATACCGTGGGCTATCGATTTCAAGGTCAGCATGGTGGGGGTTGATTACAACAGGTTTGTACCTGCCAACGGTTTCGATTTCATGTTCAGTGGCAAGGTATCAGGTTACACCATAACACCTGCACAGGGTTTCAGTTTCAAGGTCAGTGGCAGGGTAACAGTTTACACTAGAACACCTGTGTGGGGTATTGCTTTCAAGGTCAGTGGCAGGGTGTCAGGTTACACTAGAACACCTGCACGGGGTATCGATTTCAAGGAGGGAGAACGGGTGTTAGTAGGGAAGGCAGGTGGGAGGGGGTATCAGGTTACACCGTGGGGTATCGGTTACAAGCGGGGGAACTGAAGTTAGTGGGAGGGGTATCGATTACAAGGAGGGGAGGGGTTATCGATTACACTTTTTTGGTCCAGGGTTCCAGCCGGTGCGCCTCTTTTCTATTTGCTAATAAAGTAATTGCTCTAAAAAAGATAAACATATGTAACATTCCAATCAAGACATTAATAAATCACTATGGATTTACTTAGGTTTCAGTCCTCCTCATATTAATAGAATCAGTGATTAATTGGCATTGAAAGGTATAAAATAATTGTGATTCTCCGAAACTTTCATATTACTTGGTTGACACAATGGGGGACCCCGACTCCAGTTGCTTGAGAATAGAAATATGGTGATACTTGATGAAGGACATCAGTTAAGATAAAAAAAAAAATGGGAACTGTGAGCTCCTAATTGAGAGTTTGGCGATCCTTTGATGCTCTCAGACAAATATCTGTGCCATGGTAACTATGTCAATATTTACCATAAGTCCATAATGAAAATTTTGCACAAAACTTACCGTATATCCCGTATGAATTTATCTTTAAGTTTTATGATGGAATTCCTGAAAAGACTGATTTTCACGATTCGCAGCTCCAGGTTGAGCCGCGGCACCCTCTTCAGTTCACGGTCACTGCAGTCGACCTCCACCTTCCCGTTATCTGGTGTGCAGTCGCACATTTCCAGGCAGGAGTTCTTGAAATGTGAGCCCTTCTGCATGGGATGTTGCGGGCTGTACGGGGCACCAATTTCGCCGCGAGACAGCACTTCACCAACAGCAAGCATCATGCAGCAGGTAACAACCAGGTGGCGGACCACCACCAACACCTGAAACAATTCCAGTGTGCCGCATTTTTCATCGTTTCAATTTAATTTAATTTCATTCACTTAGAGTACACGCTCCGGTGGCAGTTTTGCTACACATACATGTCCCCTTTTCTTATTGATGTAATATCCCCACCAATCTACTTTTGCCCTATAAGAATTCGAAATTTAAAATCTTGCGGTGTTTTTCTTAAACTATTCTCCGATTTTCTAGATAATTTATTCCAGTGTCTGACACCCTTTCCCCCCACTTCCCTTTTCCTAGTCCACCCTCTTTTTACCCTCCTTCTTCCTTTCAATGAATATTAATCATATCAGCTACTGATTATGTGCTGAGGTGATTTTCTTAAACAACTCTGCCTGCCATACTTTGCACGTTCTACAACTGCTGTTTTTAATACACAAAACATGGATCCCTTACCAAAGCAACTTATTCAAGCCGATGTTTTGAAATGCAAATTCCTTATTTCTCTGCAAAACCATTTCCAATAAATGAAGGATTTTGAAATCTCTTCCTAACGTGCTCAGTTGTAGTAAGTATCAAATGTTCAGTCCTTCTACAATCAATTCTCTCCCCAACTGATAATCATAAATATACCTAATAATTGTACTCTTCTTGGCATGAATATTAATTACAAGATTACGTACCCAGCTAGATTATCTATGCGCGACATCCTGTAATTGTTCATATTCTCATTTTCTGATGTTTTCTAAACCAGTGTATAACAGGCAAACAACCAAATTTCTGACTTTAAACTATGAACACGACATTCATTACCATTATAAATATCAATGCACCCACTACGAAACCAAGCTAAAGTCCCATTTTCACTTCAACATCTTTTGATATTGCATCTCCTTCTTTAACTGTTTACTTTCTTCCTTCCAACAATTCCTATACAATCAAGGACATTTTGATCCATTACAATGGTTTTCATCTTATTTGACACCACTGTATAGCTCTGTCTGTCAAAAGCGTTAAATACGTCTAGTGCTACACTATCAACTTCGCCTCAATTGTATATTTCATCCGAAATATCTTCAGTATAGCCCATTAATTGAAATTCACTCGCGTGTCAAACTAATCAGCTTGTAAATTTTATGTCTGTTTGTTGTTTCTCTTATACCTAAAACAGTCATCATGTAAACTTCACTAACTTTTATTTGTTTATTCACTCGCTCTAGATAATGATTTTATAGTATAAAACAGTTACGTTAGATTTCGCATTTATTACCCTTTTCCTTATACGCGAGAGCAAAAATGAGAGCTTTGTGAAAACTCTCCGTATCTCTGCCTTTCCAGGAATTTCGCTTCTAGTTTCAGTACATGCACTTGTCCCCGCAATGTGTGCCCAAGTATATCTACAAGTGCAAATGAAACTTAAAAGCAAATGAGTTTTAACAAATCGGAAAATTTGTACAACCTGAAATAATTTGGAGGACCCATTCATAAAACCTAAACATATTTCGAAAAACTTTAAACAGCAAGGAGAAGGCGCTAAATTCGAAATTCTTCAAAATTTTAGTATGGTAATCATTTACCTGTGAGGAACCAAAACATATATACGTTTAATACGAAAAATAAATGACTTCTGACATAATTGGGTATATTTTAGTAATAATGAAGAGGACTTGGGGAAATATTTAAAAAAGTGTGAAAATTTTAAAACAATGTTCCCAAGAAGACCATTGATTGTAAAAAAAAAAAAAAAAAAAAAAAAAAAAAAAAAAAAAAAAAAAAAAATATGGATATTAAAACCAAAAGGGAATACCTGAACCGTAAATTTATATCTAACTGTAGATGACTTGCTGGAACATGCGATCCTCAGGATTGTAGGACTAATTGCTCATCCGTGCATTGAACAGAAACACCTCTATGTCGGCCCACATCTTGAAGTGAAATCGGGAAGTCGAACCAGAGTACTAAGGGGTGTAATCAGTGCGACGGCAATGTATGATGGTAGATTAATATATAATAAAATATTTAATTATAACTACAATGCAGCGCACACTCCGGTGGCAATTTCCCTACACAACCATTTTCCCCCTTTCCTGCACCCACCGACATTTGCCCTCTGCAAATTTTAGCTTTAAATTCTTTCAACATTTTTGATAAATTATTCGTCATTTCTCTTCGTAACTTATTACAATCCCTTACCCTTGCCCAAAAAAAGAGAATCTTCCTACATCCTTGTGCCTGAAATCGAGTGGAACATGATAGTAATGGTCATCTTTTCCTTTCCATACCTTATTTTTAATTCTTACACCAATATCTATCGATGCCTCATCACCAATTTATGTCTTCTGTACTCACATGACCCTCTTCATTCTCCTCCTGTCTTGTAATGAATTCAATTCCAGCTCTTTTGTCATATCTGTTACTGTCTAGGTTCTGTGGTAATTTCCAGTAACAAATCTATCAGCACTTTTTTGGACCATCTCCAACTGCTGTATTTGATACTCAAAATGTTGGTCCCGTACTATACTCCCAAATTCAAGCAATGGTATGACCCAATTTTGTAGCACAATTCCTTTACTTCTCTCGTACATTCCCTCATTACTCTCTCCAGCAAGTGCAGAGCTTTGAAACATTATTCTGACACCTGTCAAATGTATCCTGCCCAGTTAAGCTTGTTATCAATATGATGCCTGATATTTACATTTCAAGTTTTCAGTAAGTCATTCTTTCCGCACCTTATAATCATAATCAACCTTTAGGTTTTTGTGTACCTAATAAGTTGACCATTCTTCGAATTTATCTTCATCCCAAGTTTACCAACCCAACTAGATATCCCGCCCAGTTCACCCGGCGACTGTTTACATTTCTCTAACGTTTTGATCACTTTAAATAACATCATCATATTTCTAAAAATCAATTTTATTATAAAAATATACTCAAGGGTTTGGGAGATTCTGTTCTAGCCTTTTCCAACAAAATGTCAAACTCACCTTCACGTGGTGTACCCTTTTTGCATGGACGACGCTCTGGCGACTGAAAGATTCCCGGTATAAGGAGTCACCCACTGCTTGCCAACGGCATCCGAAAGGAGGGCGGAAGAGCGGGGAGTGGTACAGAGTACCCTCTTGCCCTTGGGGTTGGAAACGGCCACTAAAGGCGGATGGATAAGAAATGATCAACGGCATGGGGATGTAGAAGGCAACGGGGAACCACTGCATTAAAGACCCAAAGGGCATCATGAGGACATGTAATCTTCTCAAATTACATATATCACGATGCCTTCTTCCTGGGTAAAATATTCCGAAGGTAAAATAGTCCCCCAATCGGATCTCCTGGTGGGGACTAATCAGAGAGGAGTCATCAGAATGGATAGAAACATTCTACGAGTCGGAGAGTGGAATATTAGAAATCCGAATAGGGCAGGTAGGTTAGAAAACTTAAAAAGGGAGATGGAACAACTAAAGTTAGATGTTGTTGCGATTAGAGAGATTAATTGAAAGGACGCACAGGATTTCTGGTCTGGGGAACACGGGATAATTAGCACACAAGTAGCTAATGAAGTCACTGGTGTAAGATTGGTAATGAATAAGAAAGTTTGGAAACGGGTGAGTTATTATGAACAGTTTAGTGACAGGATTATTCTGATGAGGTTAGAAACTAAGCCCATTCCAACAACATTAGTACAAGTGTACATGCCAACGTCACAGGAAGATGACTGAGAAATAGAGAAAATATACGCTTAAATTGAAGAAATAATCAAATATGTGAAGGGGGAAGAAAATCTAATAATCATCGGTGATTGGAATGCGATCGTGGGAGAAGGAAAAGAGGGGAATACTGTTGGAAGTTTTGGTATAGGAGAAAGAAATGAGCGAGGAAACAGGTTGTTAGAATTTTGTGAAAGATATAAGTTAGTTCTGACAAACACATTGTTTAAGAACCATACACGAAGGATATACAGCAGGAAACGACCTAATGATACAGGCAGGTATCAGCTAGATTATATCACGGTCAAACAGAGATTCAGGAATCAAGTTCTAGACTGTAAAGCGTACCCAGGAGGAGACATAGACTCTGACCATAATCTGATAGTAATGAAGTGCAGGCTGAAATTCAAGCGATTAAGGAAGCAGTATAAACAGAACAGACTGGAAGTGAATAAACTGAAACAATCTAGCTTGAGAGAAAAATTTGCAGAAATGATAGACTTAGATCTAAGAAATAATTCAGAAAGTAGCTCCACCGATGACGAATGGAATGGATTAAAGAGCGAAATAATGAAAGCTGGTTAAGAAACATTAGGCTTTAGGGAACAAGCAGTCGAGTTCGGCAGTTAGGCTCAGCAGCCGTTAGTAGCAGACGATGACTTTCATGTTTAATTTTAAAGTGTGCTAGATAGCTTTTGTTTTATCTTTGATTTTCCTATTTAGATAGTGACTCAGCAGTCGAATTCGGCAGTCAGGCTCAGCAGCCGTTAGTAGCAGTAGCCGATTTTTGTGTTTCAATTGTAGTTCAGTTTTTGTCTGTTTCAGGTGACATGGCTTGTGCAAAGTGATCCGGTAGGCGTCTAGCTCTCGAGGAGATTCTTAATACTATGGCATCTCTTCAAGTGCAGGTATGGAGCATCTTAGACGAGGAGCGACAGTGCGTCGAAGAAATTCCGCAGCCAACTGTAGTAAACCGGCAAGTTTGTATTTTCAGGTACCTGTTGCAGAAAACGTCTAACATCGTGTGGATCGGAGAAAGGCGTCGAAATTCTCAATTATCAGAAGGGAAAATGATACCATGCCACTAAGTAATGCGTTTTCTGTGTTGCAGGAGGCTGATGATTCCAGCGCAAATGGCCCAGAAGAGCAGCAGGGAAGATTTACTCGCAGACCCCGAGCCTTTCCAGGAAAAGATTTACTGGTCATTGGCAGCTCCAACGTGCGACGTCTGGAGAAACCGCTACGGGAACTAGCCACGAAGAACGATGCAGACCCTCATACTAACGTTCATTCCGTTTCTCTTTCAGGAGCAACCATACCACGTGTCATGGAGGCCATTCCAGAAGCGATTAGGGAATCAAACTGCCGTCAGTTAAGACTAGCTGCGCACGTTGGTACTAATGACTCGTGTCGTGTTTCTGTTCCTGATAAAGTTAAATCCATGGACAAGTTGGGCCGAAAGGCGTATGAAGCCGCCCATGAAAATTCAGTTTCATAGCAGTTCTCAATTTGTAGTATCGTGCTGCGTATCAGTTGTGGGAAGGCTCTGTGATGGAAGATCTTTCATTTAAATTGTAATTTGAAGGAGCTGTGTCGTAGAAACAACTGGGGCTTCGTCGACCTTCGACCGATGATAGCTGCCAGCTGGTACGATTTGACAGGTCGGGTGTCCACTACATACCGAGAATGGCGACCAAGGTGGCTGCTAAAATATGGAACCGTCTTGATATGAATTATTTTTTAGGAACACCGTGAGGCCCGAGGATCCTTCAGTTCATCGAAGAGGATGTGCTGATAACCTAGAATCTGGTCCCAGTAGTGATGGCGAGAATAATTTTAATATTACAGCTCCAATTACTTCACCCGTTTCCCGTCAGAGTGCGAATATGAAAAATGCATTTTAGACTCCACAAATAACAATACGAAGCAGCTAAGTATAATGGTCCTAAATTGTTGGAGTATTAGAGGGAAAGTAGCGGATTTTCACGCCTCAGTTGCGACTAATGATGTCGATATAATTTTAGGAACCGAGAGCTGGTTGACGCCAGAGATTGAATCTAGCGAAGTATTTGGCCCCTCATCTCAATGTTTTTCGGAAGAACGGAACTGTCTCTACGGGCGGGGGTGTGGTCGTGGCCGTAAACAAAACCGTTAATTTCTCTGTCATAACTGAAACGGAAAATTTTTGCGAGTTATTATGGGTCAATGTAAAAATTGGCAAAAATTTAAAGTTCACAATCGGGTCATTTTATAGACCTCCGGATTCTGATTTGGCTAATGCGGAATACTTCAGAGAGTTTGTAACAGCCCTCATACCCGAATTTTGAATAGCAGTGTACTGTATGAATTATTTGTAGTGAGCTAAAGTTTGCTTGAAAGTGATCTGGTATGTTTGTTTTGTAATTTCTTGTAAATCAGTGTATATGGACGTTGTTTTAGGTAAGAAAATTATTTAAAGTCCATTTAATATGTTTAAGAACCGAATGGTGCAAGAGAATTTCATAAATGTTTGTAATTACATGTATTAATGTAAGTTACGATGACTACTGGACAATTTTCTACAGTTTGAAAGGATTTCTGTAAATAATTTTGTATTTAAGTATCTCTAATTACCATTTCTGATCATTTTGTAATGTTGTTAAGTAATTTTGTATTAATTTCGATTGTTTTTAATATGTTTGATTGTTTGAGTGATTGTTAATGATCGAGAAATATCGGGCGGATGCCTTTGAAGAATTCTCGTAATTTCGATAGAGACTATATAAACAGATCGGCTGGACAGAGCAGTTAGTTACGTGGAGGAAGGAAATATATGGAGACGACGCAAGAGACCTTCACCACGCATTGAAGTGAAGCAGGGCGGAGGAGGAGTGGGGGGCATGGCCGGAGTGGAGGGGGCATGGCCGCTTCCATACAGACACGGGGAATATGTACAAAAACCTCAAGGGGACTCTAGGATAGTGGTGACGCCGCAATCTGGTGATGGATTATTATGTAACTCGATATGACAAATAAAAAATCAAGAATAAAATTTTTTGATATCCTGCTTAGTTTTCGAGATATTCTGTCCCAAATGTGAAATGGTTTTGGTTGAAATTCAGAAGAAAAAATTGGTCAAAGTCAAATTTGATGATGGATTCTTATTTAAAAAGACGAGACAAATGAGAAATAAAAAATAAAATTTTTCGATATCTCACCTAGTTCTAGAGATATACTGTATCAAAAGTGAGGTGTCTTGAGTTGAAATCGAGAAGAAAAATTTCGCATAAGACAAATTTAATTATTCGATTCATATGTAACACGACGAGACAAATCGAAAATAAATAATAAAATTTTTCGATATCTTGCTTAGTTTTCGGGATATACTGGGAACATCGCAATTGTTTGGAAGCTCATTATCGCCGCTGCCGCCACTGCGCATGCTTCACCAATTTAACCTCACTTCTCCTCCATATATTTCCTTCCTCCATGGTTAGTTAGTCAGTTTAGTTGACAGTATTCAGTGTTACAGAGAGTTTCAATCATTCAGTTGAGTTGACAGAGATTATCTTTGCGATTATTCAGAAGTGCATATCTGTATTGTATCTATGCTTGTGAATATCTTTGACCTGTTTGGATCACAATAAAACAACTCTTCAAACATAACCTGTTTGGTGGACTTTTAATTAATCAATCAGTAATTAAACCACCGAAGAACCTTAATAAGTTGCTTAATGATATTTACAAGACATATATTTACAGGACATATATTGATCATGCGTGGTGACTTTAACCTACCATCGATTAAGTGGGACGCATACACGTTCAGGTTGGGTGGAAGAGATAGATTCCTAGAATCATTTTCAGAAAGATCTCTTGAACAGATGTTCGAAGAACCAACGCGGTGCGACAAAGATTCCTAGTCCATTCTGGACCTTTTTCTTATTAGCAATCCTGATATTGTAGAAACGGTTTATATAGAAGACGGTATAAGTGAACACAAGGAGGTTGTGGTAACGTTAAAATCTAATCTGTATTTGAAGCATAACAAAGAGAAACCTGTATATTGCTTCGATAAGGCTAACGATGCGGGTATGGTTGCTCACTTTGCGAAAAATTTTGAAACGAACACGTTAAATTCAAATGTTGAGGAACTTTGGTTTAATTTAAAGAATGGACCGGTGAAACCAGTTTGTTCCAAGGAAGTGTATTAAGGTCACAAAGAAGTTCCATTGGTATGATAGGGAAGTGAAACATTTGCTCAGGAGGCAAAGGCGTTTACATGCCACGGTGAAGAAATCGGGTGGCTCATCTAATCACCCAAAATGAGTCCAGTTGCGAGCGGAAGTGCGTAAGGTAATGCGCGATGCGTTTAAACAATTCCTATTTATCCTATGATCTGATTACTAATCCAAAAAAGTTCTGGTGGTATATCAAAGTAATAAGAGGCTCTCGTAAGGTTATGCCGTCGCTGATTAAGGAAAATGGTGAATTATCAGAAACAAGCGTAGAGAATGCAGATATTTTGAATGAAATATTTAAAAAACCTTTCACGATGAAAACTCAGAGGAGATTCCTTTATTTAACAATCGTAACGACAAAATTATGAATGATCTCGTTCTTGATGTCGAGGGAATAACTAAACTGCTTATGAATGTAAGAACCAATAAGGCTCCCGGACCAGACGGTTTTCCTACAAGATTCTACTCAAGGTACACAAAGGAAACTGCACCGTATTTGATGAAATTATGTAGTATCTCTTTGGATCAAGGAAAAATACCAGAAGAATGGAAGACCCCTATCGTAAATCCAGTGTTTAAAAATGGGAATGTAAATGATCCTCAGAATTATTGGTCGATCTCGTAAAATTCAATATTTTGCAGGATTTTAGAACATATCATCTATTCAAATGTCATGCGGATCATGGATGAAGGTGAGTTTTTAAACCCAAATCAACATGGATTCAGAAAAGGCCGATGCTGCGAAACACAACTTGCACTTCTAATTCACGATTTAAGCCGTATTATAGATGAGCAATCCCAGGTTGATTTAGTTCTATTAGATTATTTATCGTGAAATCAAAACCCAGGACGACTGCGCTTTGTTACAAGACGATATTATGGAAATAATTGCTTGGAGTAAAGATTGGCAGTTGGGGTTAAACGCTAAAAAGTGCCAAGTCATGCGTGTAAGTAAAAAGATGACACCATTTAACTATGAATATACAATTCCTTAGAAGTCCTTAGAACGGTAGATTCCGCTAAATACCTAGGAGTAACAATTCGTGATAATTTATCTTGGAATGAGCATATCGAGAATGTAATGGGGAAAGCTCTGATTTATAGGTCGTAATTTAAATCAATGCACTCCGGAAATTAAATCGATTGTATACCAGTCACTAGCACGTTCTCACTTAGAGTATTGTTATTCTGTATGGGGTCCCCATCAAAAGGGGTTAATGGAGGCATTAGAGAAGGTTCAAAGGAGAGCCGCCCGATTCGTGACAGGTATATATAGTTGGAGGGAAAGCATAAGTGCGATGTTGAAGCAATTAGGATGGGAAGACCTGGAACACCGAAGGCGTTGCTCTCGACGGAAGCTAATTGTAAAATTCACGACAGACGTATTTCGGAATGACAGCCAGCAAATATTGCTGCCAGTAACATTAATATCTCGGAATAACCACGAAAATAGAATAAGAGAAATCGTGGCCAGAACTGATTTATTTCTATATTCATTTTTCCCATGAGCGATTAGGGAATGGTATAGAAAGGATTTACCGGGCGAGTAAACTTAAAATCCGACAGGGGTAGCTTTCGATAAAGCACTCCGGCCAGTCTGATCTGGGTTTTCCATGGTTTTCCCAGATCACACGAACGCTGGGATGGTTCCTCATAATAGCCCATGGGCATCTCCTGCCATATCCCTTATAACCCTTCCGAACCATCACCCTTTTCGATAGGTGCAGTGTACCCTCCTCCACACACTTTTAGTGAATCGTGGAGTAATAATAATAATATTAATAATAAGCTGCCCGAAAACCTTGGATCACAGAGGAAATTTTGGAGCTGATGGATCAGAGGAGAAGGTACAAAAATGCTCAGGATGAAGCAGGAAGAGAGAAATACAGGAAATTTAGAAATCAATTAAATGGGAAATGCAAAAAAGCAAAAGAAAAATGGCTAGAAGCAAAGTGTGAATATGTAGAAAAGGAAATGGTCGTAGGTAAAGTAGGTGTTGCATATAGAAATATCAAACAGTAATTTGAAGAAATGAAGAAAGTTGGTACAAACATTAAAGCTGCCGATGGGAAACCTCTTTTAAGCTCAGACGATAGAGCTAACCGATGGAAGGAATACGTTGAGAAACTTTATGCTGGGGACGACTTGAACAATAGTGTAATGGAAAACGAAGGCGATGTCGACATTGATGAGTTAGGGGATCCTGTTTTGTGGACAGAATTTAATAAAGCTTTGAATGACTTGAGAGCAAATTAGTTAGTTCGAATCGATGAGATCCCTGCAGAACTCCTTAAATCCCTAGGAGAAGAAAGAATCGAAAGATTATTCAAGCTGAAATCATAAAGTTATGAAACAGGAGAAATTCCAACTTATTTTAATTAAAATATCATCTTCACAATTCCGAAGAAACCACAAGGCGACAAATGTGAGAATCATCGCAACATTAGTTTAACATCACATGCTTCAAAATTACTGACCAGAATAATATCCAGAAGGATGGAAAGGGTAGTAGAAGAGATAGTAGGTGAAGATCAGTTTGGGTTTAGGAAAAATTGCGGTGCAAAAGAAGCAATTCTGTCTTTAAGATTAATACTTGAAGGGTGGATCAAGAAAAACAAAGATACTTTAATGGCGTTTGTTGATTTAGAACAAGCTTTTGATATTGTTGGGTGGGACAAGATGTTCAAAATTTTAAAGAAGTCTGGTCTAAAGTATCGAGATTGAAGAATATGAACTATATAAGACTCAAGTGGCTATAATAAAAGTAGAGAATCACGAGAGACATGCATCAGTTTAAAAGGGTGTGAGACAAGGTTGTAGTCTATCCCCATTAATATTCAACTTGTATGTACAAGAAGCAATGAAGAAAGTGAAAGGAAAGTTTCCATATGGCAAAAGTGTTCAGGGAGAAAAAATCAGTATGCTACGATTTGCTGATGACATTGTCTTGTTAGCAGAAAGGGCTGAGGATATTGAGAAGTTAGTGTATGGCATGAACAAAATACTGAAGGAAGATTTTGGACTGAATTTAAATCAAAGAAGACAAATTTGATGAAATGTAGCAGAAATGATACCAATATTAGTAGATTAAATATAAAACTAGGATCGGATGCAGTAGGAGAAGTAAGTGAATTTTGCTACTTGGGAATCAAAATTACAACCGATGGCCGAAGCAGGAATGATGTTAAAAGTAGAATAGCACTAGCAAAAAGAGCCTTGATGAAAAAGAGAAACCTTTTAGTTTGAAATATTGATCTAGGAATTAGAAAAAACTTTTTAAAACTGTATGTGTGGAGCACAGCACTTTATGGTAGTGGAGCATGGACTTTAGGAATACCGGAAAGTAAGAAAATTGAAGGATTTGAAATGTGGTGCTACAGAAGAATGCTGAAAATTAAGTGGACAGACAAAGTAATAAATGAACAAGTTTTGGAAATTATGGGTGAGGAAAGAAGTTTGTGGAAGAATCTTACAGAAAGAAGAGACAGGCTGGTAGGTCATATTTTGAGACATGCGGGACATGCGGGATTGGTTAATTTGCTGGTGGAGGGAACAGTCGAAGGTAAGAACAGTAGAGGAAGACAGAGATTAGAATATATGAAGCAGATAATGGAGGACATGGGTTGTAAGGGGTACATAGAGATGAAGAGGTTAGCAAAGGATATTAAGGGATGGAGGATTGCATCAAACCAGTGGAAAGACTGACGACAGCAAAAGAAAAAAATTACTTTTTGTCATCTGCAAACAATCTGAGTACTGATGTCTTGATTTCCATGCCTTTGCATTACATGGTAGGAAACTCAACTGTTGCGCCCCTGGGTGACTGGAGGTGCTTCAGAAATAGCTACTACACGGCTATAAATTAGTCAGGATGTTAGGAGCTGCGAAACTTGTGTGTGGGCGTTTATAGTTATGGTCCCTTAAACGGGTTTTGTAAGGAGAAAACCGATTACGAGGCGATATATGTGACCATAAAGCGAATAATGTGGGGGGGGGGGGGGGGGGATGAGAGTTAGTTGGCCATGCCGGATAAAAAAGTGTGATGTGCGGGAGGGCATATGAGATAAAAGTGGTGGAGTTCTCTCTTAAAGCAATCTATCAACGTAATTCTTTACACACTCTAAAATGTAAAACAAGGTTGGTTAGGAAAATATCTATGAGCTATATGTTCTACTACAGTTAAATAATACTTAACAGTAAATAGCAGCAACTCGACCACAAAGCCTCTTCCTGCACGGAAGGAAGGTGTGGCCAAAGGAACACCGCACCTGGCATCCTGTTTTTTACTGATAGGACAGTTAAAGTATACTTTATTAAACTGTAAGGTTATGACAACATGCAAAAAGTTATTTAGCTACAACCGGCAATACGCAGTTTTCCGTTGTTGGACAATATAACCAAAATGGTAGTTGGAAAAATTTTCTGCTATTTTGATACAACGGTCTTCGATAGTAGTAACCAATCAGATTTTCCCGAGCACCACTTCCAATAATAGTTTAATCTAGCGTGCCTCTTGCCATTGCCTGTGGTTCGGCGTTCATGCCATTCGTGTGCTTCGCACCACCACACCATTACAGAAGTAATATCCACAATATTATGATGTTATAAAATACATTTTACAATAGTAATGTTTGCAGAATTGTATTTTTGAGTAATCTTTTTCAATTATTACTTTTATCATTTATTTTAGTTATAACCTTAGTGAAGAGATTAATGCGAATATCCCTTGAAGCAACATCACGAACCGCAGGGGGTAGGCGAACCACTAATTGGAAACCACTTGTGTGAAGTATGTGGGCAGTTTTTAGACCTATCACCGCTTTTAAAAGAAAGAAAAAATTATTCACCAACTCTGATCAGAAAAAAAAGTCAACTACCGGTCTTGTAATAAATAATGTAATCCATAGAATTTCAGCTTTTTTGCTTTGTAACCCATTTAAAAAAGAAAAAAAAAACAGTGATTCGATGGAACACATCGAAAATATAAAGTGCATAATATCACGTATGTAGAAAAACATGAATATATTTCTAAAATTACACTATTGAACGATATAAATATGATCCATGTATTGTTGAAAGATTTATTGTCAACTACTTATCTTGGAATATAATCATTAATTAGAGAGCAGAACCTGGTGTAGTTACTCTAAACTTTCGATATTAAATTGCTACGTTTCACAAACAGAAAAATATGATTATTTTCCTAGTTAATAAATTTTTTACTGCAACTCTTAAAGTGGGCTTTAATACTGGAAGGAAGAGGTGTTGTGTTTGGTCCTCAAGGCCCCCTTAATTTTCCTTGCACCCATATTAGCAAGTATTATCTTGATAAATATTTTGAAGTCTGTGCTATACAACTAAATTTCAGTAATGGTAATTTCATTATAATAATTGTATTGCGGAAACTTTATCCATTTTCTCAACCAATTTCAACTTTGATTAATATTTTGAAGAAAAGTTTTTAATATCGTCTTGTGTGGTGATTTTAATGTAGATTATTTTAAATAACTTACTCTGAAATGTCATATTGGAACCATTAGTTAGTTCATTCAGTCTAATTCAGATAGTTAATTTTATAACTAGAATAATAAATAATAGTAAGACAATGAAAATGTTTTCCAAGACACCCCGAAATTTAGTTATACAACCTAGTCATCTATTAGTCGACTTGCAGATCATGATGCCAAGTTATTAACCATAACTCCTTAATAGAAATTAGCTCCAACTTCAACGAGCTATAAATGATGACTCAGTTGGTTGTTTTAGAACGTGCTCTAATACCAGAAACTGAGAAGACGTTTACAGTACATAATGTATCAACGAAAAATATAACTTTTTTAGTAGTATTATATTAAATTACGGTACTTTGAAAGTTGCTTCCCTATGAAAACGTATCGGCCTTCTTTTTTTATATAAAAAAAAGAACCACGTGGATACTGGGTGGATTTAATGTTAAACCACATTATCAATGGTACTAAAAAATATTGTAAAAATTTAGTAAAGAATCTAAAAATACATACCACAAGCATAAATTTAATGATCCTACAAATAAAGTGAAGACAGTGTGAGACATTATAAATAAATAAAACAACAAAAATCAATGTTAATATCAAAACATTCAGTAGAAACCAAACTTTTTAATTGCTAATGTATTTAATATTTTTTTTGTCTATTGCTGATAAATTGATTGCCAAATGCTCAGTGACAGACTCAATAGAGGCTCCCAAGAAAAATTTGTCTATAAATGTATATATGATAAGCTATTATGTCCATTAAGAGCAAATACTCGAGTGGTTATGATAGGATTTCCAGATTAATTAAGCTATGCTCCACAGTATTATGCATTATATTAAGTTTTCTATCTAACAAATTTTTACTTGATAGTACCTTTTCAAAAAGATTTCTGTGTACTATTTTTACACCACTCTCTAAAAAGGAGGGATAAGTCAGTTAAGTTTTTGAGAAAGAATTAACAACAGTATCTCCTAACACATTAAAAATAAGAATATTGCAACTAAATCTTAATTTGATTTTCAAAAGAGCCATTCAATTGACCAGGCTAAATTTGCGTTCACCGACAATATTTCAGAAGGAATATATAATAATTTAATTTTCAGTTACTTTTTAAGGCATTTTTGTTATTATTATTATTAATAATGTAATTGCGATGCAGCTAACGCTCCGGTGGCTATTCCCCTAGTGATCTAAGTATCCCATTTTATTTTATCTTTTGAATATTCTTCCGTATTTGTAGTGTTAAATTCCTCCGTTGCTCGCTTTTCCGATTTAATAATTTTAAATTCCTCAATTGTTTTTGGTAAATTATTCATCACTTCATTTGGTAATTTAATAAAATCCCTGACACCCTTGCCAACAAAAGAAAATCTCCCTTATGCATGAAATCGAGCGCCATCTTATGGTCATGGTTGACTCTCCCCTTCTATGCGCCATTCCCAGCAATTTCTTCATCTTCCTCCTTTCCTTCAAAGACTCCCAGTCTCTTATATGTGGAACTATGTATGGTATTGTACTGTATTGGTCTCTTCAGCGCCTCTACCGCCCCCATTGGGAGCCACTAGTTTATAGATTGACTAGTTATTTAGCTGTCATAGAAAATTTACTTTCTTTTACCTCAGATTGTTTGCTATAAATAAATTCGATTCTATTTCTAAAAGCAAAGATCTTGTAGACACCAAGTGTTAACTGTGATTGATAGCTAAGCTTTAGGTAGCAGATTGCTAAAGGTGTTGCCAATATACTTTCTCGGAACTAAAAACAAAAATAATTCCACATATGTTTCATTATTACTATATTCCTTTCAGATACAGAGCTTTAAAGAGAAAGAAACTTATTGCCGCACAGTGACGAATAATATGGTGTTCTTTAGTTTTCACTGAACTACAGGGTGACTTGCGGGAACCGGACGTTTTTCAAATGAGCAGTAAAAAGTTAATTTACTTAGTAATATTATTTAGTTGTTATAGATATAACGGTGAAAACACACCATTTTATAAAACATATGTATAAAACATTAAGTGTGTTCATTGTGTTCATTGCTTGAATATGATTTCATGCATGTGCTGGCCATCTACTTGAATACAGATTTCCATCCTCTTTAGAAAATCATCAAAACTCGGGTCAACATATCTTCTCCAATCAAATGCAACTCTTCTGTAATTGTATCTTTCAACTCTAATAAAGTACGTGGTTTTTGAGCGTAGACACGAGCTTTCAAATAGTCACAGGACGACAAATCCGGTGACATTGGCGGCCACGGCACGTCACCAAAACTCTAAATTAGCTTGCCAGCGAACATCTTCTTCACAACTCGCATCAATGCGCGGGAAGTATGCGCTGTGGCCCCATCCTGTCGGAGGTAAACATTTTTCTTGTTTATTCCTCACCTCCGAAGTTCTTATCTGAGAAATGTTTCCAACATGCGATCATAGAGTTCAGAGTTTACTGTCACCGGATTGAAAGATTTTTTGCGTTTCAGAAAGCAATTGCAATGAAATACCAAACTTCAGTCACTTCGCACTTGTGTCTGAGGCTACTTTTGATTTATTCGATAGTTTTTGTTAATAAAGAATGAGATTATTATATATTTTGTGGTCTCAAAGACTTAGTCACAGTTTCTTACCAGCTGTGCTATGCACATCTATTGTTTCCACCTATTTTATGCTGGTAAACCTACCAGGAATAGAAGACATATAGTTTAACGTAGAATTCCAAGCATGTGGCGTCCTAGTACATTTGCATTAACAAACCAATGCTTTGCCAGAAATAAAGATTAATTTTTAGCCACAACCAGGTACCTACCGATCCGCAATCGCACGCTGTAACCATCTGAGACATTAGAGTAAATCTAGATGCAATGAAAACTATATATTCAAACATAATAAAATACATGTAATCATTTCCTGTATAATGGACATTATTTTTGGCTATTCCAAAACACACACACAAAACAGATTGTTAACTATGCCACAGCATCTGATGGATGGTGAAACAAATTTTTACGAATGTTTTAGAATGGCACAATCTAGCATATTACCAATATCTGATGAACATGGAAGTAAGAATGAAGAAAATACACTATTTTAAGGCGATAAACAAAACGGATACATCACTTAGTCGTGAAAAAAGCGAAAATTTCCAAACTCCCTCCACATGCGTCTCCACATCTACTAGCCCGACACTGGAACGCGCGTCAAAAAGACTGAAATAAAGGCAGCGTTGGAGAGACAGTTTAGAAAGAATAATTGGAATAGTAATTTTTTTAATATCTCACAATTAGGCCTTCAGAGGTCATAGAGAGAAATTAATTTCTGATTCAGATTAAGGTGAGACTAGTGGCAACTTTATAGATTTACTAAAGTTAATATCCCGATTTGATCCAATGTTACGACTCCACCTAAGACAAGTAACAGATAAGACGATTAATGACCATTATCGCTAAAAAATATTCAAAATGATGATTATTTGACTTTCGGGTTATGCCGCGTTGTTTATTTCATTACCTGAGCTTGCGACTGGTAACCTCCAGCCTTCGTCAGAGATACTGTTTATGTTGACATAGCAACGAGCGCCAAGCATCGTTGATGTTGTTGGTATTTTTTAAAATTTCTGCTGCCTCTTTCACCCGTCGGGGCCACCACTGGTCTTCTCTCCACAGTAGCCTGGTTTCTAGAAATTTAATTCATTCCCGGTACTAATAGCATGGCAGATTACGGCGGATTTGTCGCTGTTGTTATATTTGTAGTGGCGGATATGTTCTTTAAGTCTCTCCGCCACAGTGCGACCTGTCTCGCTGATATAAACACTGCCACAGCTGCAGGGGATTTCGTAAACTCCCATAAGCTGGTGTGGGTGTAACAACGTGGCATAACCCTAAAGACAATTAATCATGAACAAAGATGGCAGTGGAAGTCTGAGGAATCATTCAAAATGATGTTATACAATTAATGGCAAGTCACTTAAAGACAAATTGTTAACAAAATAGTAAAGAATAAATATTATTCAATTATTTTGATTGTACTTGTCATGTTTCGCGTGTTGAATAATATTCAATTATTATGAGATTTTTTAAATACAAATACAGCTGATGAAAACTTTTTATTGACTTTTTAACTGTCGAAAAACCACATCTGAGAGTTTCATTAATTATATAATCACATAGCTAGAACAGCTGGGTATATTATTGCAAAACTGTAGGTGCCAAGGATATGATAATGAAGTAAATATGCGTGGATAAAAAAAGTGGTGTCCAGAAACGTATACTAGAAATTAATCCACCAGTTTTTATATAACATAGCTGGAATCTTACCGTAGGAGATGCAGCATCGCCTTTCTGCCGGATCGAGTTATATTTGGTCTATTTTAAATGAACATGTAAAATAATTTTCGCTAAAACCACTTTCTGAAACTAGATGGGAATGCAGGGTAGAATTGGTGATGGCCTTTGAATACCAACCAAGAGATGTATTTTATGCTTTGAGGAATTTAGCAGAAAATACAACAGATTTTCAGTTGGTTAGTGAATCCCACTCTATAGAAAACGGTATAACTACTTACGAATTTGTAGTTGCTCTCGTCGTATGGTATGACATTCGTACAAACATAAATGTTACAAGAAATAGGTTGCAAAACAAAAAATGGCACTAGATGCGTCTATCAAACACTTAGACGCATTTACATGTGGCTTGATAATTATAGGGATAACGGTTTCCTATCATTCTTGGTAACAGCGAGAGAAACAGCTGATGAAAATGATATTGACAAAGTTCACAATCTTGAGAAAGAGACGTCAAAAAACTAAATTTGGTTGTGAAGGGTAAGATGAAGCACTTGAATTGCCTGTGGAGGAGATTTTCAAAATAATCTATTTGTATGTTAATGTTGACTATGAGTGCGCAAAGTGCCAACGTGCACTTGAGGCACTTAAGCATGATGAGAACATATTTATCTGTTTTCATGTATAACATAAAAAGACAAAAGGAAACTTAAGTGATTGAACTTTTGAAGCAAGTCAGTTACCTGCAGGTACCTCTAGCAGCAGGAGAAACATCTGATGTTGTACAAGAATTGTAAGAAGAACTGAATATGTTTATCCTTGTATAAGAAGAACACGACGATGCTATCTCGCTGATGAGATATATATTAGAAAAAGCATTAACTTAAGTGTACCCCACTATCATAGTAGACCTGATATTTATTTCCCCCCCCCCCCAAAGACGGTTGCATCTGCATAAAAAAGTGTTTCATGATTAAAAATTATTAAAACGTATTTGAAGAATTGAAGATATTGATGACACAATATCGGGTTTCAGCCCTTTCTATTCTTTGAATAGTATATCTTTCAAGGCATTTACGCACTTCAGTTTATCCTTAATATTTTGACGTCTTTATGTTTGTTAGCGTTTAATAACTCTTCTAATATTATAATTTAAAACTCAAATTTATTTATTTATGGCTTTTCCATTTTTCGTCCATCATCAGAAATACTTACTTTCAAATCACATACGTTGCACAAAAGGCGAGGGCCTCGCAAATGTCTGCCGCCCCGGGTCTCGTAATTGCTAAGGCCGCCGCTGCGCTTGAACCCATCTTAACCATGTGTTTCGGCTTGGAACTGTGTCATTCTGACCGATATTAAAGTGGAGTCGAAAGATACGCTGTATTTTGATAATAGATTCAGCATTTTTAACAAAGGTGTCGTATGCAAAACACGATGCTGTGCTGACCACTGATCCATTATGACTGAAATAATAGGACGCACTAAAAACAATGACATAACCTAAATCTCACCATCACGAGTAACAACAAAGCAACAGCTGATCCACAATCGGCCGGTTCTGACAAGTGACCCTGTATTAACACTAGAAGCTACTATTAGGAAATAACAGTGTAATATGGTGTTGATTGGAAGATAATTAGTTTTTTTTATTGAGCATATATGCTCTGGTGAAAATTTCCCAAGACAACTAATTTGTCGTATATTTTTTGTCATAAATCCTTTAAGTAAAATTTCCCCACCTACTCAGTTTTGTCACTACAGTATTGAAAAGTATTTGTAATCCAAATATTAATAATAAATCAAAGTAATTATTTTTGATATAAATAGTGAAGAATGGTTTAAATTAGGTGTTACTTGTAAATTTGTTAGCATAATATAATCTTTTGTCATTTTCAAACTTGTACAGCTACAGTATTTTTTGTGTTGTTATAGACTAGATAAAGTATGTGTGCGTTTTGTGTATGGTATGTGTATGTTGGAAGATTAAATTTAGTAATGGCAGACTGTGATTTTCACTGATAATTTTTATTTATTTCTTAATTGTGTAAAGGTGCATTTCCACTTGAGACCAGTTGCACGAGAAACTCTCGAGAGTTACTCTCAGGAAGGAGGTTCTGACTTGCTCTCCCCTCAGCAAGCTGCTCACCAGTACAGTCACTCGCAACCACGGAGGAAGGAATATATGGAGACGACGCAACGGACCTTCGCCACATACTGGAGTGAAACCGGGTGGAGACAAGTGGGGAGGGGAGGCCGCCATATTGCTTGACCAGAGAAACACGGAAATATGCACAAAAACCTCAAGGGAATCATAAGACAACCGTGGCACCGCAATTTGATGATGGATTATTATGTAACTCGACGAGACACATCAAAAATGAAGAATAAATGTTTTTGATATCGTGCATAGTTCTCGAGATATACTATCTCAAAAGAGTGGAGTTTCTGGTTGAAATTCAGAAGAAACGTGTCCCCAAAGTCAAATTTGGTGATCGATTCTTATGTAACACGACGATACAAATCGAAAATAAAGAATAAAATTTTTCGATATCTCGCTTAGTTCGCGAGATATACTGTCTCAAAAGTGAGGTTGTTAGGTTATGAGGGGATTCAACGATAACCGTGGAGCCGCATTTTTGACGAATTCTTATGTAACTCGATGAGGGAAACTGAAAGTAAATAATAACATTTTTTGATATCTCGCTTAGTTCTCGAGATATTGTACCTTAAAATTGACGTGGTTAGGTTGAAATGCAGCCTGGACCAGAAAAAAACTATCGCCATATCCATATTTGATGATGAATTCGGACGTAACTTAATGAGCAGGTAATTTTTTTTAACTTGAATAACAAACTGTTTATTTCTACAGTCCTTAAATTTTAGTTGATGTTCAAATAGGTTATATTTTCACATTCTATTTCAGTAATTGACAAGGAAGATTTCAAAATCTAGAAATATACTTGTAGACATATTTACAAACAGAAACAAGTCATATCTGAAATTTTTTTTAAAAAGCATAAGTCAATGTTTAGAGCTTTAAAAAAAATTAATACTTCATAAAACCTCATAGTTTCTGAGCTTACTTAGAAGATATTGTACTGGTAGTGGCCTACATAATTTTGCTAGAAAAATCAGTACATTCAAAAATCAGAAGCTAACAGCTAATAATAAATAAATTGTTTGTTCTCTTCTGGTATACACCGCATTTCAGCCTGCCAACATTTTCATTAATATTGCCGCTACAAAACCAAACTATGTAGACACATCTAAACACAAGAAATGCATCGCGAACTACATTTCCATCAACAAAGTTTATTTCATCAAGTTTAGTAGTTCGCACAGCACAAATTATCACGATTAATTTCATCGTGCAATTTCAGTATAAACTTAAACGTGAGTAATGCATGCAGAATACCATATTCACTGTGTCGCGATGTAAACATGACCCGTTTAAATTAAATTTCCAACATTTGTCTACAATAAGGCTAGCTTTTTAGGTGCAAAATAGTAACATATGCTAATTGTCTACACTACACCAACAAAAATTTGAGAATAATATGATCCTATTGAGAACAATGAATAAATTTATAGCGAATGGCACTAATGTTGCGGTTGCCTGTCAGATACTTCAAGAACGATAATTACAATGTGACTTACTTATGAAACGCTATTCCAGGGTTTTTTCCTATCTCGTCTGTTTGTGCAACCATATGCATCACAACTTGGCATTATAGAAAACTTAAGAATATTAGAAAATGAAATATTCTCAGCAGCTGACACAGTGCAAACAGCCCAATGTTTTGGTACTCGTACGATGTCCGCCGCGCAGGCACAGTTTTTTCACGAGGTTTCACGGATTTCGCGTTATCTCGTCTCCATATATTCCTTCCTCCATGCTCGCAACAACTCTCCGAACACAGTCCACTGGAGAACTGTGCAGAGTAGTCAAGATGGCGGCGTGCAATAGAAAAGTCATATCACCTGTGATCATACTAGCTGCTATTACTAAAAAGAAGTAAAACGTGAGTAGGAAAAGCTGCTGGGTTAAGCCTTGGATAAAAAGGAGAAGTGTTTTCGAAGCCAACCAAGCAAAGACACTTGGAATTACAGGTCGACGGTGTGTAACAGCTTAGGAACTTTTGTAGGTTAATGAGCTGTGAAGTTGAGTTTATCACAGAATCTGTGGGATCCACCATTTTCAAACAGAACTCTATGAACGATTTATGGCTACTCCTCAATTTTTTTGCTTTAGGTAAATTTACTTGTTGCATAATATGTTGCCTTCATTCTTAATTTTTTTATTACATTGCCGCCTTGACACAATTATTGGGGATTCGTGTTCAAGCCTCTATTACATTAAACTTACCGAAATAAGATGTGTTGGAAAGACTGTGAATTCCGGAATCACAAATTTCAGTGCACTGAAGGAAGGCTACTTACTTGTAGATTTCTCGGGCCCGAGAAATCTACAAGCAACAGATCCGCCGGGAAAACTTACGATTACAAATCAAGGCAACTTACATTAATCATTTACGTCCACTCCGCTTCCCCTTTTAGTATATTTAATTTTTTTACAGGACTAGAGAGTTCTTGAAAAATGAATAAAATCTTACTTCATTTTTGAACATCCTACAGTCATTACAATGTGTCTATAATAACTATAGACACATTGTCATGAAAATAAATGTTATGAAATTGTTTAAATGCATTGAACATGTTCCTTAAATTATGGAGCTTCTTTTGAACTTCACCTCCTGATTAAGTAAATTTTTCTCTTATTTCCTTCGACACATTTGATTTTTTAAAAAATTCTGTCACACTAATCTGCACATTTCACATTCCACAGCAATTCTCTACCTACATACATTTTAATTAATTCCTTTGTTTCTTGCGATGACCAGTTTTTACTCATCTTGTTGCTACCTCTCGCCGAGTTCTCAGCTTCTGCTCTGACTTTCGAACACTGTTCGTATGCTGCGAGTTACATCAGACAGCACAGGAATGACGTGTCCGACTAGCGATCGAGTATAGTAGCTCGCCACTCGCCGCGATCTACTCTCAGAGGCGTGTCCACTGGCGAGTTACGCTATCCAGAGCTTCTCGCCATTATTTACTCTCAAGTGGACACACACCTTTAGAAGACTAACGTACTCGAATATATCACCACTAAATAGAATTATAGGTCAGAAAACTCATCTATTAAGACCCTTGATCTTATCATCCAGTGTCCTGGGTTGCATTTCCTGTGGGACCAGCAATTTTTAATAGTTATGAACTATTCCAGTACGTTTCGTTGTTCATATTCCACGTTAGGGTGTACGCCCAGGAAATAGGTGTATAGGTGATTCTCACTGGATTATGCTTTTCATCGTTATAAAATAAGATCAATATATCCTGATACATCATGTGAGTGAACTATTATCTTCCTTAAGCTCTTTGCTGCCAATGTCCTTAATTAATAAGATACAGTATTCTAAATTTATATTCGCTTTAATTCTAGTGTTCCACCCATAAATAACATTACGATTACGGCTCGCTATTACATGACAGCAACATGTTTATGACAGAAACCAATACAATGTTACTTCCCACGAGAATCAGACGTATTTTTTTCCCCCTTTGCAGATATCATCACAGTAAGTTTGATTGCAATTTAAATCTGTTTTTGGTGGAAATGGTACGGTATTCTTTATTTTAATCACAAAATTCTACCACCTTCTACATACAGTGAGTAATAAAATAATTAATTTTATCAATGAATATAGGAAACTGTAGGAAACAAGTGTTTGGAAAATACAAAAAAACTTTGCTTCATATGTATTTAACTAAACGAAATTATAGATGGTAATAAATGACGTAACATGTTGGTGCGCATTGTTAACTAGAGCATCGTCCAGTATTGGTCAGGTCATCGTGAGAATGTGAGACAATCACGTGTGTCATCAGTATTCCACAGTGCAGGTCCGGACACAACAAACTTTGCAGACGGCGAGATCAGTGTCGGTAACAGAACAGAGAACCGCATCGCTCGTGAGACAGTGTCCGAAGCTATACACCATTCATACAAACCAAGTACGACTATATGTAAAACTAGGATAATGCTAAAATCTTTGAAATCCAACACTTAATCGATGATACTACATCTAAAGAAGGGGCTGTTGGGAAAACAATATGAACTGCCCCACTGATATTTTTTCTAGGTCAAGTAATTTTAAATTTCCTAAGCTCTTCTGCCTCTTTAGTGCTGTTGAGACCAGCAGACTGTTATTATATATCTCTTGGTGATGCCGGAACTAATACACTACCTCTTCGATTGTTTCACAGTCTCTAACTATTTTTATTTTTAGTGAAAGTTGAAGATAAATACCTACTGAGTGTTATCGGATCCCTAAGTGATTCATCGCGATTACTCAGATGTGGTCTTAACCATAGTACAACTTATCCACAAAACGTATCGACTGCACGAGTTTATCTAATGGTCAGTAAGAAACCAAGGTTGAAACCTAGTTTAGTAAAAAAAAAAAAAAAAAAAAAAAAAATTGGCTAAAATACTACAAACAATTTATTGAGAATATACATTCATGGGAAAGCAAGAAATTAACACTTACATACCAACGGCAAGACTCACAAAAGAGTGCAATACTAATACTTTTCCAAAAGTAGTTTTACAGCGTGCAGTAACGATTACCACATTTTCTAATAAGCTTGAGATAGTCCCTTAATTCCCGCGAGTTGTCCTGAATCACCCATTGTTCTTGAAATACAACGCAAGCCGTTATCAAATCAAACAGTCGACCACACTAACTGTTCCAAATATGCATACACAATATTTCATCAATAACTGCCCAGAAATACCCAGTATTAACAGAAACTGTGCTATAATGATTTAAACCATCAGTAATTGTTAATATTCTTTTTATTACTACAGCGTTTATGTAACACATTGAAAATCACGCTGTACTATGTGTGGATGGTGTTGTGTTTGTAACTATCCAGGTTTAGGGCATAATTTGTCAAAAATAAATATAGTTGACAGTACACGGTATTGTTGTAACTATTAGTAAATATATTAATGTTAAGTGAGATAAAAATTTAGTACAACAAGTTAGTATAAACTAATATTGTAGTTATTTGGTGGAATATTGCTGATTTCTATATACTAGTAACTCATCAAAGTAACTGAAATGATTGCACAGTACCTTCATTTCGCCGCTTCTATACCGCTGTCTCGACAGTGACAATGAGGAACAGTGCACCTGCTTGCAGGAAGGGGACACCACTCCTCGCGTCCTGTTTGTTGCTGATAGCGCAGCTAAAACTGGAAAACTCGATTGCCTTCCCAGATAGCAGAATTTTTTGAGAAACAAAACAGTCGCATTAAATTCCATTCACTAAGCCGTTTGATACACAACATTTATTGTACAGTATTTCCTTTGCTTACTTCACTAGTACCAGCATTCATCAACTACAATTTTCTTGTCGCCATTATCAGAGAATACAATCTTCACTTCTTTATTAGTGATCTGGTGGTTAAGGAAATCAAAAAGTCTCTTGTTCAATTCAGTCTCTTGCTCGAGATTTTCAAACGCCCTTGAGTCAGCCTAAACCTCTAGAATATTTTTGCTGTGTAATGAGAGGTACACTACAAAGCTTTTGTGGTTCAGATTACACGCTACGTTGTAGGTTCTCTTTACTCGACAGGAGTAAGCCTGAGTCACATTTATCAGCATGTAGCGTGTCGAGCAGGTAACGTGTAAAGCCTTGTATCCACTTGAGCACGCTCAGGCGAATGAGCCGCTCAGTGAAGCGAGCGGCTCAAGTGTGGACGCCTGAGCGCGCTCGCAAAGAACGACAGCGAGCGCGCTCGGGGCGAGCCGATCGGTTGTCGGTATTTTGGAATGCTCAAAGGCGAGCCAGTGTGTGTTCGGCGCTCAGTGTGGACGCTGGTTTTCGACAATGAGCGCGAGCACGTGGGATAATGAACTTTGTCTAACTCTTATTGATGCTTACGAATCGAAACGGGTATTGTGGGATAGCTCATATGAACAATATTACAATAGAACTAAAAAAGATGATGCCTGGCGCGAAATTAGCGAGGTATTAAAATGTAGTGTTGATGAAGTGAAGAAAAAAATTACAAGCCTGCTAGGGTCGTTCAGGCGGGAACGATCGAAACAGAAGAGAACTTCTATAACGGGAAGCGGTAAGTCTTTTTTAATAGTGTTTCTCGCAGCTAATATATGTTTGTAACTAAAATAAAAAATTGGTACCAACCTTTATATAATCTTGGAGTGACTGAAAAATGGCATCACAGACTTTCGGTACAAAACGGCTGATGCTTTGTTTAGATACTTTAAACATATATTGCAGACTTGTGTAGGAATCTCCTGAAGCTAGGAATCTTAAAGTTATTATTAATTTATCTGCTGGTGGGATCGCATCACGCATATGCGTATCCTGCATTTTAATATGAGGTCCAACTAATGACAGCAAATGTTCAAAATCAATTCTTGACATTCTCGTAAAGTTTTGAAATGTCTCATTGTCTCCTTCAAATGTCAACTCGCGAATTAAACTATTAAGATGATTTCTTCCTGACGATAACTTTCCCTAATCCACCACCTTGGTACATTCCTTTTCTTCTTTGATATTGCATGGATAATAATAAATGCTGCAGCTGCCACACGCACACGTGACGACATGTCAATAGCCGAGCGTTTATTGAGCACCGGCACAATGCTCGTTCGACCAAAATTTCCTTTTACCTTGAGCACGCTCGCTTGAGCGTGCTCAAATCAATGAGCGGCTCATTCGCCTGAGCGTGCTCAAGTGGATACAAGGCTTAAGATGCGGCACAGACATGTTTCCACATCTATTAAGAAATATACGCTCAGACACCATCAGACTAATTAGTAAATGCACGCACGCATGGGCGCCGGCAGGACTGCTTCTAGGGGGGTGCACCAGGGCTGCATTGGTGCCCTCCCCCCCCTATCGGCCCAAAAATTTCCGGGCTGGACGACCTTTTTTTTTTTTAGCTCTACTACTGCCCAGACGGCGACCCGGGATGTCAGGGGGGTGCACCAGGGCTGCATTGCCCCCCCCCATCGGCCCAAAAATTTCCGGGCTGGGCGACCCTTTTTTTTTTTTTTTAAGCTCTACTACTGCCCAGACGGCGACCCGGGATGTCAGGGGGGTGAACCAGGGCTGCATTGATGCCCCCCCCCCCTATCGGCCCAAAAATTTCCGGGTAGGCTGACCTTTTTTTTTTTTAGCTCTACTACTGCCCAGACGGCGACCCGGGATGTCAGGGGGCAGCAAGTGCACCCCCTTGCACCCCCCTCCCGGCACCCATGCACGCATGTATGTACTTCTCAATATTTCGAAATTTTTCAGTACAATCACTAATCGTGATATCAATTTTATTGGTAGCTTCGCACCATTCAATCATTTTACTGTGGAAGGTTACGTAAAAACAGCAATCTGGATGGCTGAAACTTGGGGCTCTAGACTTAAACATTAGCCTGTTGTACCTCCTTGATAAGGTATGATGGTTCTTGAAAGCTGGCAGCCAAAAATAAAGGATATATGTCACTTCTATAGGCGACAAATCAGTTCTAAAACCATGTTGTGTGTGAGATAAAACTATGTTTACAGAAACACATGTATAGTTTGCGCAAGTAAGGCCCTATTATTTTTGAAAATACAGGAACTACGTGATAATTAATAATAAGAAGTTTATTATTTTTTTATATATGGTTAATGTGATATTCAAATTCAGATAATCTAGAAAATATCCAGTTCCAAATATCCAGGTAATAACAATATGTAGGGACAACACTATGATGTCAGATACTTGCTATGCTGCAATATTTCGGATATTGTAGATATTGTAATTAATTCAGATTTCGAGTAAGTTATTTTTTTTTTTATAGTGGGCTGAGTTAGATCAAGAGAGGATAGTGTTCTGGTAGTATTGCTGTTCATTAGTCTAATGAATAAATGTATTGGCTTCGAAAGTAAGATTGTTTGCAGATGTTATATAGAACGATTAAATCAGGAGAGGACTGTGAACAGCTACAAGATATGTAGGTAGATAGTTATACATAGATTACAAACAAATTTCAATAAAACTTGTTAGGACAAGGGAAAAAAAATAAAGATTTTCTATGATCGTAGAGTAAGGAAGGAATTGCTTGTTGAATATCTAACTGTAAATATCTTGGCACAACTTTCGATAGTAAATGGAGGAGCGCACATTGACAGGTGGTATGAAGAGATTTCAATATACTACATTTATTGAATATGTTGAAGAGGAGATTTATCAGTGAAGTGAGGGAATTTGGTTTTATAACCTTGGTAAGACCGTTGCTTCAATATGGTGGAGAGTTGTGGGTCCTACAATATGGATATCGAATTCAGGAGTTTGAAAGGGGTATAAAGGAGAATAGCAAGATTTGTTTGCGGAATTTACTAAAGAATGCTGAAGGAGTCAAGCTGGGAGACACTGGAATATAGAAGGCGTATAAAGTTCTTGTCTAGTTCGTTTAATATCGCGTTAATGCAATGATGAATATTAGTAGATAGATTAGGAGTTCTACATGGAAGGGAAAAGATCACAATTATTATAACCTGGCTTTTAATTCAGGAGAAAGGTAGTGAGAAAAAATATTTCTTGTTGGTAAGGAACTCAGGGACTGGAGTAAATTACCATCGGAAATTTACCAAAAACATTGAAGTAGTTTAAAGTTGCAATTCGTAAAGGGCAAGCGCAGATGGTTGGTGAAACATCCTGAAATGTGAAGATGGGGCTGTAGGGATATTTGGACTGGAGAGTGTGTGTTGCATCGTAAATTAAATAAAGCAAATCGGATGGATGTTACTGTGATAAAAAATTTCCTCACTCAGTAATTTTGGCGTCACATGGCTTCACGTTTAGTTTGTAATCTCCAAGAGTAGTTCATAGAAGGGAAGAAAAGACTATAACCACAAGCCGGCACTCGATTTCAGACATGACGTTTGTAAGGAACATATTTCCTTACAATTTTTGTTTGTTTAATTTATTTTCTTTTGTAAAAGAAAAATATAATAGTTATTATGCAAGAGCAAAGCATGGAGGAAGGAAATATATGGAGGAGAAGTGACGTTAAATCTGTGAAGCAGGCTCTAAACTCTCCCGCATGGCGGCAGTAGTGGTATTGTAACCCAAACAAATGCCGAGTTCACACTGTGTCTGATGTTCTGATTATTTCATTTTGTAATGTGCATAAGTATTTTATAATGCCATCTTGCATTGCGTACGGCTGCACAAATAGGCAAGAGAGGAAAGAACCTGGAATATCATTTCATAGGTAAGTTGTATTCTAATAATTGTTGTTGAAGTGGTCAGTGGGAATTGTAAACTTAGGCGCATGTTTATAAATATTTAGTCATAGCTCTCAATGGGACGACTTTTTTCTCAAATTTTTCTTGGTGTAGTGTAGAAAATCAGCATACCTTGCTATTTTGCACATAATAGACTAGGATTAATTTTTAACGAGTATTGAAAATGAGTTTTAAAGGGGTGTGTTTTACACCGCGATTCAGTTTATTTAGTATTACGATTTATTTCGTCACGTTGCTGTTTAATACTGACAGAGTATGATGAAATTAACTGTTATGTGAGAAGCTGTGAGTTTTATTCATTATTAAAACAATGGGCTTCATAAATAAAGAAGTTATTGGCTTTTGAACAAAATCAATTTGGTAAATGTGTTTCTAATTGAGTCTCTTTTTTTTTGTGTACAACATTCTCCCTCCCGTATCTAAATATAACCGACAGATAATTTTTTTACAATTGTACTAATAAGTAGGGCTGTGAAATTAGACAACACATCTTTATCAAGAGAATGTTCAATAAGCTGACTGAATAAATTTTCACACATTAACATTTGAACAACTTGTGTTTCAGTTTGCAAAATGCTTAACTTCTTTTTAAAAAATAAACCAAAATTTGAATGCACATTTCTTCCAAATAATTTTTAAAACATTTTTCAAATGTTACATATAACAAGTGAATGATGAATAATACCATCTTTCTTTTGTACGTTATGAGAGATCTCCGAAATAATTGAAATGAGGAACACAATACAACAACACACTCTTCAAATTTTAATGTTTTTAAAAGTTTGTGTACCACAAATCCTCCATTGTAGTATACAATATGATCCATTAAAAAAGTTAGTGCACCTGCATCAACCATACAATCGTGGTCGAACTTGGGAGGAAACTGTAATTCTTTTTCCTCTTCAATAATTCGATGATTCTTTGATATAAAATTTATACTATGTTCTGGAGCATGACTTATAATTGTTCCAGGAATATGCAATTACCAGTGTTTGCATATTTCACTTCACATTTCAAGAGTAGTTTTTATTTTTTTAATAAGCTGAAGCTGTTTTAAATTATATGGACGGTGGGATTGTTTGAACCCCCCCCCCCCAAAGATCTGATACATTGTAAAAATATTTCCAAGTGATCCTGACTAAATTTATATGATAATATATATTTTAAGATTTTTGATATCAATTACTAAGGAATTAAACAAATACATCAAACATAAATCAGAAAACCTAAGAATCCAGTGCTCCTACTGCTGTCAAGTATTATCTTGCCCTTTGAGGACACTTTCAAATTACATATATAACTTTCTGTTTCAATCAATCTTGTATCACTGATTCCTAATTACACTCAGATATTCCGGAGCGTGTGCTCCATTGAAATAAAATAAAATAATAATACCCCTAGTCTTTTTTGTGGCTGTAGATGTTTTGGCATATACAATTCTATTAAAAGATTTTTTAACAGACTTTTTTTCTTAATTTCTAATGTTTATAGATAACATCAACTTAGATACATACATAAGGGATCGTGCTTAAACCATATAGCTCCATTTTGGCAACCACTATCCCCCCTCCCCTCCATGTAGCCCTACTTGGCTTTTGCCTACCCCCCCCCCCCCCACCTATCATGTAGCTTTTTTCCCCTTTTGATTCCAGAAGACATTTTCCACTGTTTTCTCTTGTCAGAGTATTGTAAATTACATAAGGAGATAATTAACTGAGGGAAATAAATATTCACATGCGGTTGTGAGTTCAGTTACTCATTTTAACTGTGGCAAATGTTATGAAAGGAAAGCTACGTGGTCTGGCTTGGAACCTCCCCCCCCCCCCCTTCCTCTCCCCACGTAACCCAGTGTAGCCTTTCAGCTATCCCCCCCCCCCTTGGACTGAGTCATGTAGTTTGTGCACGGTTTCCTACCTTTAACCACATGTTAATTCGACAAAGGTAGAATGAGAAACAGCCTTCAGTCACTAGAATACAACTTTTATTGTATTACACAATGCATTTCGGACCCTGTGGATCCATCTTCAGGTGACTATGGTATTAAATGTTAATTCATTATTAAGAATGTGAAATAAAGAAAAATAATGAATGAAATTCTGTCTCATAAATTTCCTTGTACATTCCTGTAATAGAAACAATTGTGAAACAGTTCTTTTATTTTTAAAGGTAATAATAAAGTCTCTGCCCGTTTATACACAAGTTGAAGTAGAGCTGTTCTAGCATGATAAGTTATTTTGTTAATAAAAGGTATACGCATGTTCAGACAGTGACACGTCACCGCATTTTTGATTGGAGCACACTCGATTGAAGTTACTTCAAAGAACACCGCATTATGCCAACCATACAGTATAGTAAAGTACCACTCTTACTTTTTGTTGATACACTTTATACTAACTATAAATTATGCAGAAACATTTTATTTCTGGTACTAGCCTACAAAATGTCTGGGTTGCCCGCCCCTAGAGTGAGCCCTCTATTTTCTTTTGGTCTAGGACGTAATAATAAACGTAGTAATAAAACTTAAATATCTATTCTGCATGTCAACCATTTAATCATTGTGGCTTTGGCAGAATTAATTTATAGTCCAGGCCACATATCAATCCAATCCCAATATATCCCGAAAACTAAGCAAGATATCGAAAATTTTATTCTTTATTTTCGATTTGTCTCGTCGTGTTATATACGAAACGATCATTAAATTTGACTTTTGCGATATGTTTCATCTGCATTTCAATTCAAGACACCTCACTTTTGATACAGTATATCTCGAGAACTAGGCGAGATATCGAAAATTTTTATTCTTTATTTTTTATTTTTCTCGTCTTTTTAAATAAGAATCCGTAATCAAATTTGACTTTGACCAATTTTTTCTTCTGAATTTCAACCAAACTATTTCACATTTGAGACAGAATATCTCGAAAACTAAGCATGATATCAAAAAAAAAAAAAAAAAAAAAAAAAAATGATTCTTCATTTTTTATTTGTCTCATCGAGTTACATAATAATCCATCTCCAGATTGCGACGTTACGTTAATCCTAGAGTCCCCTTGAGGTTTTTGTACATATACGCCGTGTCTGTATGGGTTAGGCCATGCCTCCCCACTCCCCCCACTCCTCCTCCGCCCGGCTTCACTTCATTGCGTGGTGAAGGTCGCTTGCGTTGTCTCCATACATTTCCTTCCTCCATGCGTCTAACAGGAAATAAAGATTAAATCCACATCACCGCAGAACAGTAAATTACATAACGACAGAAAACAGATATCTTTATGATTTACTTACATATTTACTTATTTATATTCACAATATAAATGTATATGGTGCTTGTTTTTTGCCAGTTTAGTTGTATTTGTCATTGGATTGTTTATACGCCGAACGCATTTTATTTCGTTCTCACGAGAAGAAACTCAGTTGAGTTAGGAGCGTATTAATGAGTAGCAGAGTCAGCTTAGCCGCATGCTCATGTCGAGCCACGCATCCGATTTTTTTTTTTTTGCTTGTATTTTCTTTTGTATCTGTTTACTGTCAGTTGTGTTTCAATTTTTTTTTTTTTTTTTTTGCTTATGGCTTTACACCTTGTCGAAGTCGATGTCATTAGAGGCGGGAAAGAACCGGGACAAAGAACGGGAAGGAATTTGGCCATGGCCTTTTTAGGTTGCATCCCGACATTCGACTGGAGTGATTAGGGAAAACATGGAAAACCAAAATCTGGATACCCGGACGGGGATTGGAACCCACGTCCACCAGGTTAGAGAGTTAACCGGTCACCCAACATACTCCTCACTTGTTTGGATTCGCAAAAAAAATCAGCAAAATATTAATTCATTTTTGTTACAATTATTCGCAAATGCAATATTTCAAAACACAAATTGCTCATTAATGACATGGCGTGTTTTTCCGAAATCACGGAGTTTGCCCCCCCCCTCCTCCCCCCTATTTCCGAGGGTGGTTGTATCCCCTAAAGTCAATATCCATGTCGTTTCTTGACCTTAAACCCTCCTCAAGTCGACATTCTTGTCGTCTGAATTTTTTTTTTTTTTACCTCTGCTTCCCTTCCAGAATTTCAAAAGCTCACGTGAGATTTCCGTTGCCCTCCCCCCCCCACACATTCGTGAAATTTCGCCAGACCCCCCCCCCCCACCCTATTTAACCACGCGTAATTAATGCACGCACCTTAAGACAACCACGAAGTACATTAAATAACTTCTCAAGCGTTGCGTCTGTCACGAGATATTACGTAATATCAAGTGACGTCATGACAGTACGGCCCTGCCTCAAGCTTGGCAGTGGAACACTGTAATCGCACCACGAATTTCTGTTTTCTTTTCCAATCAGTTTCGATGAGGAATTGAGTTACGGAAACTGCGAGCACTATTAAGGATACGACGCTTATTAATCACCACGCCTGCTCGTAACGTATTGGTGGACCTGATCCAATAGGAGAGCCATGTAGCCATCTGCCCGTGTTCTGTGTGGTGAGTGTATTTTGTTGTTGTGTAGGTGATTACGGGAAACCGCATCAGGACGACCGGGTTCAGGACTCGGACCAGGTCCCGCTGCCACACTGGCGGGTAATAATAGTGTGAGAAGGAACGGACTCATCACTGCAACTGCAGGCAGCAAGAAGCAATCTCGTCTGACAGAATTTACTATAAGGGTCGCACTCTACTAAGCCGTAATGGCAGGGTCGGACTGAGACAGCGCGGGGTCCTACCCAAGGATTTTTTTTTTTTTTTTTTTTTGTTATGGCTTTACGCCTCGCAGGCGGCTAAGATCATTAGAGGCGGGATGGGACTCGGGACAAGGAACGGGAATGGAATTCGGCCAAGGCCTTTTTGAAGGAAGCATTCCGGTATTCGCCTGGAGTGATTTGGGAAAACATGGAAAACTAAAATCTGGATGCCTGGGCGGGGATTCGAACCCACGTCCACGAGGCCAGAGCGTTAATCCGTTCACCCACCACGCTCGTCTCCCTACCCTAGGAGGCGTGGGACCCGTAAGGGAGCGTGCACAAACTACGTGGCTCGGTCCAGGGGGGTGGGGGGGGTTGGAAGGCTACACTAGGCTACATGGGAGGGGGGGGGGGGTTCCGAGCCAGGCCACGTTGCTTTTCCTTTCATAACATTTTTCACAGTTAAAATGAGGAACAGAACTCACAACAGCATGTGAATAGTTATTTCCTTTAGTTAATTATCTCCGTATGTAATTTACAATAGTCTGAGCTACGTGGTTTATGCACGGTCTCTAACATTTGCTAAACTCCTGCTACGTGGCTAAGTCCACTACTGCGTAATGGGAAGACATTCAGGCAGTGATGCCAAATCTACGGATTTATCCGTAGATCTACAGATTTTTATAAAAAAATTAGGATTTTCGGATTTTGTTAAAATATCTACGGATTTTTTAATACTTTTTATTATTTGTTTATTTTTCGTTATATTGGTGTTTTGTTAAACTATGAGTGTGTAGTGTTAATGTATTACAGAATTGTCAATAATTGTGAATCGTTTTCTTGTAACCACTCGTGTGAACCAACGATTGAAATAAAGCTCATATTTTGTTTGATTATAGATTTATAGATCTTAAAAGGCCGTAATACAGAACTATCGGCTCACTCGCGATGCACTGTGACACGCTCGTTGGCACAGCTTACTAAGCAGTGACTCTGATAATACTAATATTCCAGAATCAAGTTGTCGCAGTATTTAACATTTCCATTTACAGGAGATACGCTAAACTGAATGTCAACAATGAAAATGTACCGTCCCTAATAATAAAATAAAATAATAATTAAAAAAAAGTAGTCACAGCAGCAGCAGTGATGAGTGTCGCTGTATAAAACATGTTCAGAGATATTTCTTACTTTCAGTGTAGAATATTATTTTCTATTTCGAATTTTAAACACCTGAAAATAAAAAGTATTCTCAATTCTGAGTCTCACTTCAATAATTATTGTTCCAATCTTTCATTTAGCGAGTCTCCAGATTTTTGTACCCGATATACGGATATTCGAATCCAAGAGGCTGGCAGCAATGCATTCAAGTCGTGTTCCTGCATGTCGATAACAGAGTTTCAAACGGCACTGATAGTTCTGAGGTGCCTAATTTAATAATTCAAGGACCAAACAGCGGCCAAACAGGCAGTAAACACTAAAGTAACTTTTTAGGTTTTTTTTTTTTTTTTTTTTTGATGCAGCAGTTTTTGAAGTGTTAGTGTGTGCAATGTAATCTCTGGAATGAGCTATCGTTGTTACGTTTGATACAGCGGCTAGGAAGGAATTTAGCTGTATCGCTATTAATTGCCTGATTGGCAAGAATATTTTTATGTTAGTGTCCACAGTTATTAAATCGATTATAAATGTAGCATTGAATAAACGTAGTAATTAAAGAATGAATTATAAACGCGTTTTCGTCTCCCCTTCTCGTTGTTTCCGTTGCAAGACTGACGCTCAGTGGCGTAGCTAGCGTGGGTGACACCCGGGGCGGATATCGATGGTGTCACCCCTTGAAAACTTAAATCCAAAATTGAGTATATTATATCATCTTTTAGGTGTAAAATATGATATTAATAAAACATAATTAAATAAAAATTTATTTTATTTAAAAATAATAGTTAATAAAATTGTAAGATTAACAACTTTTGGAAAAGATATACAAATAAAATAAAAAAAATTGCTTTCACAATCCCCTCTTTCTAGCTTTAACAACTGCAAACCAGTAAATCACATTTTCGAAATTAAAAATTTGATTTACTTCATGTTCAATAATCAATATGGCAAGATTTTAGCCACGTGTTAATCACTGGTGATCGAAAGTGGTTTTAGATTAATTTTAACTCCTCTAAAGATCGGGCCTCACTTGCCTGATACTGTTCCGCACCGTCACCGCACCAACACGTTTCTTACTATTGGCGCTCACTCGGTCGAAGTTTGTCCAAAGGACACGGCATGTCGTCCGACACGTGGCCATCATTGATTGGTTTATGCTTTGACGGTGTGGACCAGTGTCGGTCTGCTGGATGTGGAGAACGCATAGAGAGAGTTCGGAAATTTCCCTTCCCTTACGACCAAATGTTGTTTTCATGTTATTGTTGGTCTTAAAACAATTGTATTTTTTTTTTCATCCATGTTCATAAGATGTTCTTAACATGGAGGAATTGTTCTAGCATCTTCGCATTAATAAATCAAAACATTGCCAGAGTTGAAGATCAATTTTAAGACCCACAAAAATTGCAGCCGAGATCTGCATTTGTAACGGGGACCTTCCACACCCGAATCGCACACCGTAACCATACGCCAGACTAATCTAGAAGTACTGAAAACTATGTATTCCAACACATAAAAGTTTATTCGTGTTTTTTGATAGCAAAAATAGATGGTATAGAAAAAAAGTATATACATTGTATCATGTTTGCAAACTTATTTTTCATTACACCTACATTCGGACTGGTGACTCAAATGACTGCGTGCGGTTTGGATACTGAAGGTTCCGTTTCAAATCTCGGACTCGACTGTAATTTTAGCGGGCCTAAAAATTGACAGTTAACCTCTTGGATGCTTTTATCTGTTAATACGAGGATTCTAGGACGCTCCGTGTTCGAATTTCACGTTAATCTGTAGGTCTCCTTTCGAAGTTACGTGACTACGATATAGGTGCACTGCGAGTTTCCTAATAAGAAACTCCGACTATAACTTTGAGATAACATGAAATTATTATATTTATTATACAAAATCTTTACGACCGAAATTTAAATATATGTTATAACCTCATTCTTTGCTAAAATAAAAAAAAATTACTGAATGAATCGAAAAGAACCTTAAGCAAAACAAACACGTCAAGTGCGAAGTGATTGACATTTCATTGCGATTGCGTTGAAATATGCGAGAATCTTTCATTCCGGTACAGTGTGGTTATGATTTGTTAATACTGCGCTGCAGTGCCGGATTAAGACAGCGCGGTGCCCGTAGCAAATGTGAAGAAGAGGCCCTTGATTTTTGCCGTCCTGGGGAAAATTGTGGAGTTAAAAACAAAAAAGGTCACCCATGTAGCCTAGGTGCGGGGCCCCCCTAGGAGGCGCGAGGCTCGTGGCATTTGCTACCTCCTGCTACGCTGGGATACTATTTTTGTACATAAAAGATCAACCAGATAGGTGATTACACGAGTCAGATAAAAAAATATTTTAATGTACTTTCGTACCAAAACTGTGCAAAATAAAGTAAAGGTGTCAAACCTACCTGTCATCCCCAACACTGATTCCCTGTAACAATCACTTGAAAACGTTAAGGCTAGCCGTCCAGTGGACGCGTATTCGCGCGAAAAATCTTTGCTCGAACACACGCGAATACGCGCGAAGAATTCGCTCCAATACAAGGAAAGGTAATTTAATGTGACTCCGTCCACTGCGAGCGCTTGTGTCGCGCGAACATACGCGAAGGCGACGACATCCAAAATTGTTTGGATTTGTTCGCGGGAACACACAGTTCGCGCGATGGATATAGACAAAATAGATGCTCTTGTTCAAGAAAGAGCCACTTTGTGGGATCAAAAATTATCTCAATACCACCAGAGGAATATCCAAATGAAGATGAGACAAGAAATATGAACAAAAGTGAATTTACCAGGTAATTAATTTTATTATTTATTCATTTATCTAAACAAAATGCAATATTACATATCTATTATTTTCAGTTAGTATAGGCTTTCCTTTTACTTGCTGTCATCAGTATCTCTACTGGTTTGGTGTGATGGGTAATAGATGATTAAATAGAATCTTCCTGACAACAATTACGGAAACAATACAATCACATAAAAACAAAAATTACTTGAAATCGTCAGTAAACGTTTTAAGTGAAAATAGAAAATTTAAACAAGCATTCAGCAGTATATTTACCAATTAAACGCTTTCAAAAATTCAAAATTTCATTCATAACCAATAGTTCTTTCACTATACTGATTTTAATACAACACTCATTCAGTTCATTGAGACCACTTTCATCCATTAAAACACAACATTGATGGAATACTCATAGATTTACAATCAATCATTTTGTTTTTCTCTTAAACAAAAATTCAATTAATTACGTGGATTCTAATTATTGGTGAATAACCTTTCGGTACGTATAGTATTTGTTATGTTTGTTATCGTTTCTAATAAAATTACAAAATTACTCAACAGTATGCATAATATTACGAAAAAACCACCGTCAATTTATAACGATTATTTGCGGCGTAGTTCAATTAATCTAGTTTAGCTTTGAGACATTTGTTTGAGACGCCCGCGCCACATCAAATTACTTTTTTGTCCCATTTTCAAATAATTATTTTTCTCTTCAGACGAAATTATTTTTAAGTATATTTTAATATAAAGTTAAATAGTTAATGGGTTACAAGATTATAATGAAAGGGTTGAGGGATACGTTTAGAAGAGAGTTAAGAAAATATTTGAAGAAAAAATCAGGAAAAGGTGGAAAAGTCTCAAAACAGTGGCCCTATTTCAACCAAATGCAAAATTTTCTTTTGGCAAAAATATTACTCATCCATTCCTCTACCCTTTCTGCAGTTCATCTTCTTGCTATAATTGTTGATTCCAGTGCGTATTATTCCAACAACTTAGAGAAAGGCATTGCTGCTGTTTTTTTTTGGCACAAACAACAAAAAACTGGCGACAGAGTCGCGCGAATCTGCTTTCAGTGGACAGGGTGTCTTCGCACCAACACAGTTCGCACGAATATAGGCGTATTCGCGCGAACATTTTTCGCGAGAATACGCGTCCACTGGACGGCCAGCCTAAAAAACGAGACTAAATACCAGGTAGGAACACAGGCGACCTATGGAAAATTGTGGACGCGAGGGGGCGAGCTGCCACTCTGCCGACTGTCGTTGCGGTGACGGTACAGGCCAGTACTGGCAAAGTGCAGCTCGACCTTTACACGTAGCAACTGATACACACACTGGCGCAAATTAAAATCCCAACACCCATACGATGTTGTGATAAATGAATGAAATTTGGCCCCAAGTATTCCCACATGAAGAGTATTAAATGATTTAAGATTGAAAGTTTTACATCTAATAATATGAGAATTACGGTGCTATCTATTACGTAAATTGCTATTTTTTATATTCTTTTAACATACTAGTGGCGTACAGTGTGGTGTAACACTTTGTTGTCCACGAGTTCTTGTTGGCTAAGTATGCCCAGGCGAAGAGTGACAACTCCATATACTCAAATGTCTAACTGTGAGAGAGGTCGGAGAATTGACGTGTTTTAAAAAGGTGCATCATATCGTGAAATCTCCGAAAGGATTGGCCGTAGTGCATTGTCAGGATACAGACTTGTTACACAGTGATGAAAGAAAGCTCTAATACTCCAAGTCTATACTGATGGATAGCAGCACGTGAAGACCGCCAAATTGTGTGGGTGGCTGCTGCTGGCAAATGGTTGACTGCAGGCCCCCTCCCCGGACGATTGAAAACCAATTGATTGAAGCTGGAGTACGCTCTCTGAACCCTATGCAATGTGTCCCATTAATCTGATTTCATTGCCAGCATCATCTAACCTGGCGTAATGCAAAACATAAAAGGACATGTGAATGGCGTACATTTGTGTTTACAGACGAGTCTCGATACTGTCTGTCGCAAAGTGATAATTCACGACATGTTCGGAGGCGTATTGGAAAACTTCTTACCTGCTGTGATTTCAGAACATCACACAAATGCAGTCACCGGTGTCATTTTTTGGCGGCAATCAGTTTCAACAGCATGACTGAGTCGGCTGTTATTGAAGGCACAATGACAGCCCACCACTATGTGGACAGGGTACTGCATCTTATTGTGATAACCTTCATGTTCACCATTAAAATCACATCTTACAACAAGATAATGCCCGTCCTCATATTGCGGCCATCGTTACACAAGCCTTGCAAGGAGTTTCGATCACAATTTGAACCGCACAGTCCCCAGATTTGTCCCCAATAGAGCATGTCTGGGATACCAGGAGTAGTCACATTTGATCACATGGTGACCCAGCACAAACTGTGCAACAACTGACCTCAAAAGACATGCAGGCGTAAAGAGAAATACCCCAAGAAGACAATCGAAACACTTGTTGCTTCAATGTCGACAAGAATCCACGAATGCATTGATTCTCAAGTTGGACGCATTTCTTACTGAAAACTGTATCAAATGGTAATAACTTATCCTGATCCATTTCCATTTGCTATCATTTCTTCAGGGTATGGCCCTGGATATATCTTCAAAGTTTCATAAAATTCTAACATTCCTGTATGCATGGTGAGATTACTAATTTTTGCCAGTGTAACTATAGGGCGACCATAATATTTCGCTATAAATTAAAAAAAATCGAAAACTATTAAATCATTTGTTGTTGAAACGTTAACATAGGTTGTATTTAAATGACTTCGCAAGGGATATCGAGAGGAAAGTTAACAAAATGGCTTGATCCAAGTAGAAGCAATTCCAGACCCAGATGGGGTTCCATCGGTGCAAACCCAGAATCTGGGTCCCACAAGTCGTGAGACCCTGGGAGAGACTGTATAGTCAGAGAAGCAACTCTACATTAAGTTCCTTCATAAATATAGAACAATAAATGCAATATAAAAACAACGATTTTTTTTTTAAAAAAAACGGCTTAGGTAATATAAGAACATGCCTTTACGGTATTTGCCGTCTTTACATGAAGTACTTCACAAGTGAAGTATTTTACTATCCGCCTAAGATACACGTAGCTACAGACTTCTAAATATGACATTGTATGTACTGAAGACCGTCTTCACGTGTTAATTGTACATTTCTAGCGGCGCTATGTAGCATATAAATAAAAATGATTGTAAACGGCTTGAATGTTCGCTCAGTTTGATCAGGAACAAAAGTTCGACATCCCTGTCGATTTAAGGAATACACCTGTATTTGACAGAGGGGTTACCCATAGTACAAAATTTCTTCTTCTCTAAGTTTATTATGGAAAATTCATAGAGAATCATACGCTTATTTATTTCATCGCAATCATATTTGCATATTCTCGATCAGAAGAAAGCATAGCAAACTTACATGAACCTAGAATTTAAGCGCTTACTAATGTTACGATTTCCCTAGCAAGATACGCGGTTCCGACTTTTTTTTATTTATTTATTTAAATGGCTTTCGGCCTGATCAGCCACACAGCCATGTTCTTTGCATTTTATGACAATTCACATTTCATTACTTTACAGTTCTATTTACATAGTTTAACAATTTACATTTCATTTTCTTTACAGTTTTAAATATATATAATTTACATTACAGTTCTATACACAACTTTTACGGTTCCGACTGTTTTAAACACAAGCTTTACAAAAACTGATTACCAACGACGGACGATACCATCAACGAACACTTGGACCCGTTCAGATTGATTTGAAACCTGACAGTATTGCTAGTTTAATGCACAGTTTCTACTAGCATAAATTCGAACATGATACGATTTCATGTCGAATATAGGTGCACTGTCGATAATAGGCAGGTACGCAGAATGTAAATCGGATAACGCAAAATGTACTCAGTTTGTACATCACGAATCTTTCAGATAATAAATTAAAAAATTACTAAAAAGACTTCAAAGCACTTGTAAATCTTATCTTGAAAGCTAATGGAATTCTAAATAAGCAAAACAATTTTAAAACCTAGACTACGCGTTTTCTGACATACGCTTGGTTTTCATTTCCAAATTTTCTCTAAATATTTTCGAGGATTTACAATTTAACTGTCTAATTACTATGATTTTAGCAATTATGTATAAACTTTAATTTTAAAACTTCCTCTTTTTATACAAGAAAACTTACATTATATCCACCGCCGCTTCTAACAAACCAAACAACAGTGACGGACGGCAAGCAAAACAATGAACGATTTCTTGGGATTGTTGGAACTACAGAGCGGTGCTCTCTGTTTAAGCGCACGTTATTGCCAACAATTATATTCTACTATAACGAATGAGCACAGCCGCCTGGATCGCATTTGAAAAAGCGCTAGATCAACCTAAGAAACAAATATTCATAACAATAAAAGTAGATGTGTTTCGACACCAAAGGATAAAAGAAGTTTAATATTTTTTTTTGAGTCACACTAATTTCGATTACTATTTTAGAAATGTGGGTGTCACCCCCAAACGGGTGACACCCGGGGCGGACCGCCCCCACCGCCCCCCCCCCCCCCAGCTACGCCACTGCTGACGCTGTTAGCACCATCCTTCCTCCATGGTTAGAACATGCAGTAGTTCCCCTGGCTACCGCCACAGGCATTATTGTTTGCAGTCGACCATTCTGTGGTTTGTTGTATCCGAGAACTGGTAAGTGAGAAAAAAGAAGAAAAATCACCTCTGGCTTTGGTTTTTAGCTGTATTTTCGTTGAGCTGTAACTAGCGATGTGTCAACAAGTTTTCTTTCTGCATCGCTATGCTGGCTTTTGTACGCATTCTGAGACCCAGTCTACTGTTACAAGAGAATGTCTGACAAAAAAAAAAAAAAAATCACATTACTGTATTTGAATCTTCTCTGTTCTGCACTTCCCCCTTTCCTTTCCACTCTCTATTGTTTTGAATGCGACACGACTGAAGGGCGCCATTCTTGCGGTTGGCGGCTTCAATTGTTAAAAAGCAGTTATTGTAATAATAATCCCCAAGTTTTGCCTCTGTAATTATCTTTTCTTATTGCAGTACTTTTCGTACTAATTAGACCTGTAGCAAACCTAACGAACAAATACGACGCATCATAGGGGAACTGGAACGGTTCGCCCAGCGACTAAATGAATCTCAACGACAGAATCAGCATCGCGCGTCGCGTATTTTGTTTGCTCGTACATTATTTTAAAATAATCAATATTTTTTACTCTTATGTGTTCATATTTTAAACGAGGTAAGTAAGAGTAATTTTGACAGCATAAAGCGTTATTTTGTGGTTTTGCTTTTTGTTAAATATTAAAATTTACGGAGCATTATTTGTAAATAGAAATTTTGGATAGACAATTTGAGATTTATGAAATGCCTTTATTCTAAAAGGCGATACTCTAATTTCTGTTTTATTTTGAAGTGCAAATTTTACTTAAACTTACTTTACTAAATGAAGAATTTACTTAAACTTTACAAAGTACCAACGTAACTCGTATTCGGCGCTACTGGGAACTATTACTTTCTGCTCTCAAACATTTTATTCACTCCGCACGATGAATTCTGTGTTTTCGCTGTCATACTATAGATGCTGATGGCTTCTGTCCTTACAAATAGAGGAAAGGAGACACATATGGAATACCATTTTCATTTTAAAAAAAAAAAAAAAAAAAAAAAAAAAAAAAAAAAAAAAAAAATAACAAGCAGTGCTTTTTTAAGAAATATTTTATTTCTAAATTATTCCAATTACTGTTTTCTAACAAAATATAAAACATTTTCTATTAATGTTAAAGAGAAACAAACTCCAAATTTAAATAAATAAAAAAAGGTGATAAGTCATAAATTCTAAAAAGGGTGACAAATAAGGAATACTAAAAAAAATTAATAGAAACTGTCAAAAACTAAAAAAAACAAGTAAACAATTCATTATAATATAATAAGTTATATTAACAATTAGAATGGTTCAGATGATTGTTCTTCCATCCATCTAACCCTTACAAAAGTCGCTGACATTACATAACAAGCATTGTAACCACTCTTCTCCCCTGGTGTCTTCCAGAAAGTTTCCCTTACAAAACAATTTAAAATAGGTTGTATCTGAGTTAGGAGTACTTTATTCAGGGACGCTTTTTGTGTCCGATTCATCTTGAACACTGCAATCACTCTCAATTTCTTTGAAAGATTCTTCTCTACAAAGTTTCTTCTTAATTATTTTTTTCATGGTAAATGTTTTTTTTTTTTTTTTTTTTAAAACTTGTCCTTATTGGTTGTTAATTTATTGGTTTCTAATTGAAGCTTATATGGCGAAGATATGACAACCATTGACTAATCTTTTCTTCTTCCTCTGTTAGATATTTTTGTTTTAATTATTGGTGTGGGGGATATTTCATGAGGACTCACAATTAATGCTGCTGACGTTGAAGACTAGTCAGAAGGTACAGCTTGGAATGTGGAATCGCTCAATTCCAGATGGTTGAGCAAGATTGTTTCTCCAGACGCTCCTCACTAGATTTCGAAGGGGTAACACATTCGATGGAATCTTCTATCTCCTCAGCTGAATCTGCAGCAAATTTGGAACCTTAAAAATATTCATGTTTAAAGGATATATTCCAGTTGTCTTAAAGCCGTTTACAGAATTCGCTCCAGTTTGAACTTTTAGGTAAGCCTTACCGAAAACTTTGGCATATTGTGAATAGGGTGGTTCGCGGAACATCAGAATGTTTAGACGCCCGTAAATATTCCCATTTTTTTTTCTTTCACATACTCTACCGCGTTCTTCATTTTCTCCTCGTCCTACGTCTGTCTTTTCTTTTCTTAAACATTTCTCTCTCCATCCCTAAAAATAAAAATTACATTTTAGAAAATGGTATACAAATATGGAATAGTATTCCATAATTATCGCCCCCCAAGTATTCCATAATTGTCGCCCTCTGGACATGCACTTTGGAAGGTTACAACAATGGTTCCATCAAACAAAACGTGAAACACATTTATGCTAAAGTAATCTACAAAGTGTGCTCTATTACCCAACATTATTAACAAAAACCAAGAGGTATAAGTTAAATATAAAAATAATTGGGCAAGTATGAGTTACCAAAGTTTTCTCCGTCCAAAAAATGAAAAAGTACTCGCCTTGTTTAGTATGGGAATGGCCCAATACCATCTTAGCTTTCGCTGCATTCTTCATCTAGCGAGACACATTTTCTAGGAAGTAACTCATTGTCCATTTTATAAAAACGGGAACTGGTTCATTTGCACTTAACTCTTTGTATCTACCAAACAAAATGGCGCCAAACGGCACAACCGCCCAAAATGAACGTTTCAAATTCTACGAAGGATGATAGAGCTGTAAAATCTGCGTCATTCTGAGTAACGAAATTCTGCAAAGCTCGGTGTGTCTCCTGCGTCACCGTTTGTCTATTTTTGAAATTAGGTTAAAATAATAGGCGCAGTTTGTGGTCTGTGCGAGCATAAGCTGCTGATGTTCCGTTAAGAAAGGTTGTCAACGTGGCCTCACATTTCCGCGTCGCCTTGTACCGGACATATTTCAATGTAACAAGCGTCCCAAGAATCAGTTTATAATGGATTACTTTCTAATTTGATTTTTATATCGACGTTACAGTTTTTCTCATAACTAAAATCCTAAATTCATCACTAAGCATAAATTTCACGTTCAATAACAGACAAATAACTTCCATTTTATTAGGAACATTTAGCAACACAGCATCTGCTCAAATATTTGGACCCACTTTCATCTAAAACGAACTACTTTTCTTTATAAAGCGTTGTGGTATATTAATTTTAATACTAATTTCATAATACAAATCAGTTTGGAGGTACAGAATTCGTTTCTTGTCGGTTGCTTTATTTATTGTGGACCTTAAAAACAGTTAAAAGTAGAAACAGATCAGCACCGTTTGGAATTTGTGCTTAAGCAATGTTGGTAGCCCTGCGGCTGTTCCGCTCCCTGCTTTTCTTCCCCCAGGCAGCCTCAATCTGTTTGCATATTTTAGTTCATTATTTTTAAAGTTGCACTGGACCTATAACGAGTTTGATGAGTGAAATTTGAATGTTTTAAGTACATCATCTCTATCATCAAGCACTATCACGATAGTCGTCGAAATTAAAGAAAATTCAGTTTTACTGATAATGAGCGCTCTGGCTGTTCAGTTTAGTGTGCTAACCGCTCCCCCCCGCCCCAACTAGCTGTCACGTGTTGCATAGCTCACTGGGTTTAACCATGGAGCAAAGAAAAGAGAGGAGACCATGTAAGTGACCTTCTCCATACAGCAACGTGAAGCCGAGAGGAGAGCAGTGGGGTAAGGAGGTCGCCATATTGGTTGGGCCAAAAACAAGGGAATGCATATGGAACAGAATAATTTCTTCATTTTTAAGTTTCACATTACTAAAAATGAAATTTTATGTGGTCACATTTATAAATAACCCAATTGATATTATCTACAAACATTACAATCTTATATATATATATATATAGACGTGGCTTTTTCCTATATTTCACTTTTCATCCACCACTACCTAGCACAGATCACTGGTCCTTGCGTGTGGAAGTAGCATGGAGATTCCTCTCGTGCACAACGTTGGTCGAATGCCGATAGCTGTGGGGATGTGGGATATATGATGATTAAAGTTGAACAATACAGGGAGCTTTCATATTTCCACCAAAATTTGTATCTCCATATACTTCTCTTTCCTGCCACAACAACATAACATACACTTTTGGTGTTTGTGTGTGGTAGTAGAATCGTGTCTCCTGTCGTACACTATGGTAGTTAGATGTCGGTAGCTATGGGGGTGTGGGATACATTGGGGTTGAAAGAGGTCGACCTGAGGCAATTTCATACTTCTGCCAAAGACGCATGTATCATGGTGTATCACTTTTCAGCGAAAACTATCGATTGCATGTCACTGGAGTTCGTTTGTGGTAGTAGCACAGAGTCACCTTTCGATCACAACAGCGGCCGAATGTCAGAAACTGTGGTAGTGTGGGGGATATGGTGGTTGAAAGTGGCCGACCAAGGATATTTTCGTATACCGACTGTCTCCGCATATGTCACTTTTCTGCCACAACTACATAGCTTAGAGCATTGGTGTTTATGTCTGGTAGTAGAATCGTATCTTCTGTAGTGCACTATGGTTGTTAGATGTCGGTAGCTATTGCCGTGTGGGAGATATGGGGGTTGAAAGTGGTCAACCTGTGGCAATTTCATATTTCTGCCAATTACGCATGTGTCATGGTGTATCACTTTTCATCGAAAACTATCGATCACAGATCACTGGCGTTTGTTTTTGGTAGTAGCACAGATTCACCTATCGATCACAACAGCGGCCGAAATTCAAAAACTGTGGTTGTGTGGGATATATGGTGGTTGAAAGTGGCCGACCAAGGATATTTTCGTATTTCGACGAAAGACATGTGTCTCCACATATGTCACTTTACGACCACAACTACATAGCATAGAGCATTAGTGTTTGTGTCTGGTAGTAGAATCGTATCTCCTGTAGTGCACTATAGTTGTTAGATGTCGGTAACTATGAGGGTGTGGGAGATATGAGGGTTGAAAGTGGTTTACCTATGGCAATTTCATATATCTGCCAAACACGCATGTTCAGCGAAAACTATCGATCACAGATCACTGGCGTTTGTGTGTGGTAGTAGCACAGAGTCACCTTTCGATCACAACAGCGGCCGAATTTCAGTAACTGTGGTAGTGTGGGAGATATGGTGGTTGAAATTGGCCGACCAAGGATATTTTCATATTTCGACTGTCTCCACATTTATCACTTTTCTGCCACAACTACATAGCATACAGCATTGGTGTTTGTGTCTGGTAGTAGAATCGTGTTTCTTGTCATGCACTATGGTTGTTAGATGTAGGTAGCTAATGGGGTGTGGGAGATATAGAGGATGAAAGGGGTCGACCAGCGGAAATTTCATATTTCTGCCAAATACGCATGAGTTATGGTGTATCACTTTTCAGCGGAAACTATCGATTGCAGATCACTGGCGTTTGTGTGTGGTAGTAGCACAGAGTCACCTTTCGATCACAACAGCGACCGAATTTTAGAAACGGTGGTAGTGTGGGAGATATGGTGGTTGAGAGTGGCCGACCAAGGATATTTTCGTATTTCGGCGAAAGACATGTGTCTCCGCATATGTCACTTTTCTGCCACAACTACATAGCATAGAGCATTAGTGTTTGTGTTTGGTAGTAGAATCTTATCACTTGTCGTGCACTGTGGTTGTTAGATGTCGGTTGCTATGGGGGTGTGGAAGATATGGGGGATGAAAGTGGTCGACCTGTGGCAATTTCATATTTCCGCCAAAGACGCATGTGTTATGGTGTATCACTTTTCAGCGAAAACAATCGATCACAGATCACTGGCGTTTGTGTGTGGTAATAGAACAAAATCACCTTTCAATCACAACAGCGGCCGAATTTCAGTAACGGTGGTAGTGTGGGAGATATGGTGGCTGAAAGTAGCCGATCAAGGATATTTTCGTATTTCGATGAAAGACATGTGTCTCCGCAAATGTCACTTTTCTGCCACATACAGTAATGGTGATTTTGTTTGGTAGTAGAATCGTGTCTACTGTCGTGCAGTATGGATGTTAGATGTCGGTAGCTATGGGGGTGTGGGAGATATGGGGGTTGAAATTGGTCGACCTGCGGCAATTTCATATTTCTGCCAAAGACGCATGTGCAATGGTGTATCACTTTTAAGCGAAAACTATCTATCGCTGATCACTGGCGTTTGTGTGTGGTAGTAACACAGAGTCACCCATCGATCACAACGTTGGCCGAAATTCGGTAACTGTGAGAGTGTGTGAAATATGGTGTTTGAAAGTGGTCGATCATCAATATTTTCGTAATTCATCAATAGACTTGTGCGTATCCGCAAATTCTACTTTGCTGCCGGAACTAAATAGTACAGATCACTGGCGTTTGTGTGTGGTAGTAGCACAGAGTCACCTTTCGATCACAACAGCGACCGAATTTTAGAAACGATGGTAGTGTAGGAGATATGGTGGTTGAGAGTGGCCGACCAAGGATATTTTCGTATTTCGGCGAAAGACATGTGTCTCCGCATATGTCACTTTTCTGCCACAACTACATAGCATAGAGCATTAGTGTTTGTGTTTGGTAGTAGAATCTTATCACTTGTCGTGCACTGTGGTTGTTAGATGTCGGTAGCTATGGGGGTGTGGAAGATATGGGGGATGAAAGTGGTCGACCTGTGGCAATTTCATATTTCTGCCAAAGACGCATGTGTTATGGTGTATCACTTTTCAGCGAAAACAATCGATCACAGATCACTGGCGTTTGTGTGTGTTAATAGCACAAAATCACCTTTCATTCACAACAGCGGCCGAATTACAGTAACGGTTGGAGTGTGGAAGATATGGTGGCTTAAAGTAGCCGGTCAAGGATATTTTCGTATTTCGATGAAAGACATGTGTCTCCGCAAATGTCACTTTTCTGCCACATACAGTAATGGTGATTTTGTTTGGTAGTAGAATCGTGTCTACTGTGGTGCACTATGGTTGTTAGATGTCGGTAGCTATTGGGGTGTGGGAGATATAGGGGATGAAAGGGGTCGACCCGCGTAAATTTCATATTTCTGCCAAATACGCATGAGTTATAGTGTATCACTTTTCAGCGAAAACTATCGATTGTAGATCACTGGCGTTTGTGTGTGGTAGTAGCACACAGTCACCTTTCGATCACAACAGCGACCGAATTTTAGAAACGGTGGTAGTGTGGGAGATATGGTGGTTGAGAGTGGCCGACCAAGTATATTTTCGTATTTCGACGAAAGACATGTCTCTCCGCATATGTCACTTTTCTGCCACAACTACATAGCATAGAGCATTGGTGTTTGTGTTTGGTAGGAGAATCCTATCTCTTGTCGTGCACTATGGTTGTTAGATGTCGGTAGCTATAGGGGTGCGGAAGATATGGGGGATGAAAGTGGTCGACCTGTGGCAATTTCCTATTTCTGCCAAAGACGCATGTGTTATGGTGTATCACTTTTCAGCGAAAACAATCGATCACAGATCACTGGCGTTTGTGTGTGGTAATAGAACAAAATCACCTTTCAATCACAACAGCGGCCGAATTTCAGTGACGGTGGTAGTGTGGGAGATATGGTGGCTGAAAGTAGCCGATCAAGGATATTTTCGTATTTCGATGAAAGACATGTGTCTCCGCAAATGTCACTTTTCTGCCACATACAGTAATGGTGATTTTGTTAGGTAGTAGAATCGTGTCTACTGTCGTGCACTATGGATGTTAGATGTCGGTAGCTATGGGGGTGTGGGAGATATGGGGGTTGAAATTGGTCGACCTGCGGCAATTTCATATTTCTGCCAAAGACGCATGTGCCATGGTGTATCACTTTTAAGCGAAAACTATCTATCGCTGATCACTGGCGTTTGTGTGTGGTAGTAACACAGAGTCACCCATCGATCACAACGTTGGCCGAAATTCGGTAACTGTGAGAGTGTGTGAAATATGGTGTTTGAAAGTGGTCGATCATCAATAGACTTGTGCGTATCCGCAAATTCTACTTTGCTGCCGGAACTAAATAGTACAGATGACTGGCATTTGTGTGTGGTAATAGCATCGAGTCTCCCATCGTGCACTATAGTGGTTAGATGTTGGTAGCCGTCAGTATGAATTCTTTACAAACACGAACGAAGTCGTCGGTACCAGCTAGTTTAAGAAAAAAGAAATCTATAAAAATATTTATAGGAATTTTTTATACCGATAACTTTTTTACTCGCTTTATATTAGGTTGACCTCTATGTATGTATCAATGCTTGTAAGGGAATTTTGCAACTTCATTTTGACCCACTTCCATATCCGAGGTGTTTGAAATTTCGCTCACATATTAAGAACCGGTGACAATACAATAATTTTATAGCTATGTCCTAATATTCTCATTACCTTGACAGTAACATCAGATAGATGGTTGAATTTCGCAAATTTAATTTTAACACAATTCCAGATGTCCAAATTGTCTGTAAATTTGCTAATGTATTAACTCATTAAAATACCATACTTTCATAGCTAAGTCTTGATACTCTAGTTACTTTGACAGTAACAACAGGAAATTTTTGCACTCGTTTTAACAATCATTGACAATACAGTAGTCTCTTAGCTACGTCCTGCTACTCTCATTACTTTGACAGAAACAATAGAACAATGGTTGCATGCAATAAAATTTTTAATTTCAGTGTTCACCCACTTCCTTACATCCGAATTGTTTGAAATTTAGCTTATTTATTAATAGCCGATAAAAATTCAGTAATTCCACACTCACCACTTTGTCTGTAACAACTTAAAGGTGGTTGAATGTAAGGAAAATTTCAGTTCATTTTCCACCCACTTGAGAAAGTCTTAATTGCCTGATTTTTTGTACAGAAATTAAGAAACAGATGACAATCCAATAACTACATATATATGACTTGGTAATCTCATTACTTTGACAGTAAGAACAGTAAAGTAATTTAACCATCTTATAACAGATGAGGCTCATTTTCGCCAACTTTCTGCATCATCCTTGGTGGTTCAGTTAGTTTAGGGGCATGACTGACGAACAGACATTCTCTGCTCGAATCCCGGTTTCGGTTGGAATTTTAACAGTTATTATAAGTGGCAAGGTTAGGATAACCCATGGTTCAAATTTCATGTTAAACTGCAAGCCGCGACATTAGTGCAGTAGCGTGACAATTCGAGAAACCTTCATTATTTGGCGGCTGGATCCTTTGGAGATTTCCCACCCAATTTCGCCATATGCATATAATTTAATTACCAACTTCCAGGCATCTTAGTTTTTAGAAATTTTGCACAAGTATTAAGAACACTTAACAACACAATAATTTAATAACAATAATCTGGTATTCTCATAACTTTGATATTAACAACAGAAAAATGATTTTTTTGCAGAAACTTTTTTGCCATGCACAATTCATGATACTTTGATACATCTGCTACAATGGTTTCAGCTGTCGCTTAATGTGATGTTAATTAATGAGTATACGAAACTTTGTTTCCAATTACTTCGTACTATTATAGAAGAGTGGTCTTATTTATTCTGCTATTGGACCTATGGTGGGGTTGACCGTGAAATTGTATATTACTCGTGGGAATAATAATTAAAAATAAGCTACAACACAGATAAAAAGAGAGATTGGCGAAAAAAGTAAGAAATATACTATTGAAACAATCTGAACTAAAAATTTAAAAATAAAATTTGTCTTTAAAAAACTTTCATAGTAATGTGAACTAAAAGGTTAAAAGTAATATTTAAATATAAAGATTTTGTTTAACAGCGACAGGATGTCCCACCATTCAGAATAAATCAATTTTTTGAATAAGCTTAAAGAATAGTAACTGATTACTAAAATAACTTTAATGTAAAAAAAAGAGTGTGGCGTGCTCTCAAGATAACTTTTAACAAAGACTCTACCTTTACAAACATCCAGTGACAAAAAATATAAGACAACTGATATAGCAAATAAATAACAATCAATCATGAATTCAGTTAAAATTACATCACACTGTGGTCAGGCGTTTTATATTAAATCAGTAACTAACATTCGAAAATTCTTATTATGGCGGATGTCATAAAGACAAATGTCATTTAATTGTAGCACATACAGTATAACCAATAATGAAAGAGAATAATACTCATACTTGATAAAAATTACTGAATTATTGTATACATAAATATCAGTTAAATCCATACATCAAACGAAAAATTAATTTTTTATAGACATTTACTTCAAACTTAGCAAAAGAAAAGAAATAAAAACACCTCTATTAAGGTTTAATGTCATAAAATCTTATCTGAGTACACTGCCTTAAATTGTCAATTCAATACTTTGAGAAATGCAAATTTCTATTACATGAAATACAGCAGATTATTGATAGCATAAACAAACTATTATATTTTCCAGAATATAATTATTTTTCAATTTTCCGTAAATTAAACACAGTTCCATTTTTACTAAGTAAATAGTTTTTCAACAGACATTTCAACCAAATTTTCCATCACCTTGATGGATTCTTATGAGAACCAAACATTATAAGATAGGGTGCAAAATCTTAAGAAAAATTTAAAATGGAATTTCTGCTGATAGAGATGGATTTTACAACATAGTTAGGTCACTAATGTTACAATACCCCTTGGGAAAGGAAAGTGTGATGTGCTAGACTGCTCGAACTAATGACTGATTCACCTACTTCGCACGCAATGACGATCTTTAAGTGTATTGTGGTGCAAGCCATCCAAGCATTGTTTAATGTTGCTCCAAATTAGTGTGGTTCCATGAAAGGTACAGGGATGACTGATGCTATTCAAAGCACTGCACATAGATTTTTTTAGGATCTTGAAAGGGTTTCAATAGGGTGCCTTACAGAGCTATTCTCTTATTCGCTGAAATGGCATGGGGAACCAGAGGTAAAAATTAAATGGATCCAGCTATACATTGTATTGTCATCTGTTATGTTTGATATGCTGCAGAAAGTTCTGACTCCATTTCCACATTAGTGTTCGTGTTCATCCAGGATCAGCTTTTTTACCCACTCCTATTATCTCTGTCTTTACACCATTACTGGAGACTGCTCACTCCACACTCCAAGAATTAATCCATGCTGATGATATCATAGTCACCTGCAAGTGTCAATAGAATCTGAACAACTACTCCAATGACGAAAAACTTCCCTTGATTAATACAGGGTGTCCAGGAATGAATATCGGGGTTTTAATGCTTTATAAGATTAATTACATTATCTTACAGTATAAATGATATGTCAAATGAAAGAGCAACTCAACAGTTTTGTCGCTGGCACTAGTGCGCATGTGTGTGAAATTGTTTCCGCTGCGATCCGCTAGAATGCGGTAGTAGCAAAGATGGCGACTAGTGAAGAGAAAGCGTTTTGTGTTTTACAGTTTGCAAAGACTGAATCTGTAGTTACTGTGCAGCGTGCGTTCCGCATTAAGTTCGGGCGTGATCCTCCAAGTGACAATAACATCCGTAGATGGTATCATCAGTTTGAAGATACAGGCTGCCTTTGTAAAGGGAAGAGCGGGACGACCAAGAGTTAGCGAAGAGACTGTTGAGCGAGTGAGAGAGTCGTTCACTCGTAGCCCAAAGAAATCTTTTCGGAAGGCTAGTCGCGAATTAGAAATTTCTAAGTCGACTGTTTGGAAAGTTTTAAGGAAACGCTTGCAACTACGTCCTTACCGTTTACAGTTGTTACAGGCTCTAAAGCCTGCAGACCATGGTTTACGTGCCAAATTCGCTAACGAAATGTTGTTACAAGACGATGAAGATTTTCTACATCATGTTGTCTTCAGTGATGAATCGACCTTTCACCTCAGTGGACATGTTAACACTCATAATGTGCGGATCTGGGGCTCAGAAAATCCTCAAGAGATCGTACAAGTGCAACGAGACTCCCCTAAAATCAATGTTTTTTGTGCCGTATCCCGGCGGAAAGTTTACGACCTTTTTTTTTGATGAACCGACTGTAACTGGTACTTCTTACCTTGATACACTAGAGCAATGGCTCTTCCCTCAGTTGGAACAATATGAACCAGAGAACTTCATTTTCCAGCAAGATGGTGCGCCACCTCACTGGCATAACGAAGTACGCGGTTGGTTGAACGTAACTGTACCCGACCGCTGGATTGGCCGCAAGGGGCCCAATGACAGAGCTTGCTATGCGTGGCCTCCACGTTCACCTGACCTAACGCCATGCGATTTCTACCTTTGGGGTTTCATCAAGGATCGTGTGTATGTGCCTCCGTTACCAGCCGACCTCCTTGAATTACGACAGAGGATTGAAGCAGCTGTTGCAACAGTTACTGAAGACACACTGCTCAACGTTTGGGAAGAACTCGGCTACAGACTTGATGTGTGCCGTGTGACAAATGGTGCCCCATAGAACACTTGTAGCCTTGTATATAAAACTGTTTGAGTTGCTCTTTCATTTGACATATCATTTATAACTGTAAGGATAATGTAATAAATCTTATAAAGCATTAAAACACCGATATTCATTTGTGGACACCCTGTACAGTTTGCACCTTAATGTCTGGAAGACCGAGCACATGGAGTGTTGGGTTCCAAGGGATGGGTCAGTTAATATCAATGGCATTGAACTCCATAAGTCATCTGACTTCAAATACTTGCGAACAGAACTCTGTTCAGATGGTCAGACACTCGCAAATGTCTGAAACGGAGTCAATGCATTTGGTGTGGCTCCAACCACTGAGAAACGTGTTAGGGTCATCTGCGATGGTACAGCCATGTACAATACAACAATGACACATCAGTGGCAAGAACAGCACTCGACATAAGACTGGAGGGGCAAAGACCATGAGGGACATCCAAGAAACAGTGGCTGGATACTTTATGGGAGGAATGCATCTAGTCAATGTATCACCTGAACATGCACAAGATCAACACAAATGGAAGAATCCACAACAGTAGAACCAGCAATATTGGATTACTGCTAAGAGAAATGGATTTTACTACAATTTACAGGGCTAAGGGTCACTATAAACAATTTTTCTAAAATCTCTACAATTTTAAGGCCATTAACATTAGATTATTTTATGCTATTTGAGGTTTCAGTTAAGATGTGTGTGTGTGTGTGTGTGTGCTTACAATTTTTTCTAGCATAAGGCATCTCAAGAATTTTTTTTATAAGACAGATGCAATTTTCTGGAATGTCCACAACTATATGATTATTTAGCCATATAAAATTGAGCCTTATAGTGCAGCTAAGTTACAAATTATAACTTTACCTGACCCCTAAACAAATTTAACAAGCACAAAACACCTAACCAGTATATACTCTACATGAATTTTACAGCTAGCTGGCCACTTACAAACATTTCCTTAACCTTCACAAACGTGAAGCACCTTATTCACATAATTTTTGTGTGTTACATATCAAAAGCTACAAAAAATAAGGCTTCTCGCCACTATGAATACTTTTATGTATTGTTACATAACTACAGTTCACAAACAATTCTTTAGAATTTTTTACAAGCATAAGTTTGGTAGTTGACATGGATTCCTTTAATGTTATGTAGCTATATGATGGTGTAAATAATTTTCTACAAATCCTAAGAATGCTTATCTGAATTAACTCTTTATGTATTTTGAACTTGAAGAATCCTTAAACGATTTCACAAAGTTCACAAGTGCAAGGACGCTAGTTAGTATGAATTATTTATGTGCTTTGAGGTGACCTGGTTGTGTAAATGATTTTCCACAAATTTCACA